>OMLC01096648.1:0-14810 GCA_900302585.1 Regalecus glesne | reverse complement strand
CTAGCTAATAAGATTGCTTTTTAGTAAGTGGTGAATGGACTTGTTCTTATAAAGTGGTTTTCTAGTTTAGCGACCACTCAAAGCCCCTTACAATTAATGCCACACATTTACAAAGCCACATGAAGGGATACAAACCTGCTATGCCCGACTTGAAGGCCAAGTCGGGCCTACAGTGGATGGATCAATGTTATGAGTGGAAGTTACATCTATGCCAACATTAACAGGTCAGGCCAAAAAGACTTCACATTTAATGAGAAGATGACCTAACACAGCAGATGTGGTTGCTGGGACATTAAGATGAGAAACAACTACCCTTTAAGATAAAAACAAACCAAGGGTGTTGCCATTGCAGTGAGCCAGCTCTTGAACTAACTGAGCAAACCTGAAATACCAACACGTGCCAGAAAGGCTATATTTATTAAGTTATTCGAGGTGTTTTCACACCACATGGTGGCTGCTCCCTGTTCTTTTACAATATAGGATGGGTAAAAGGCAGAGAATTGCAAATTTCCCCTTGCAGGACTGATAAGGGAACAATTATTATCATTATCATTATTATTATCATTATTATTATCATTATTATAAACTGGTTTGAGTAACCACGCCTCTAGGAGTACACTTAGCTGGAGAGAATTTGTTCAATAAGAAAGGTCTGTGGGCTGAATATCAATACAAACAACAACAAATATCACGATTTTGGTGTCTGACGCTGCACTGCTGATAAAGGCACAGCTGCCCAGGATAAAACAGATTTCCAAAGGGTTTCTTATCCATTTACTTACTAACAGCATCAGTTTAACATGACTGTGTAAAAGGGACATTTATGTTTTAAAATTCATATTAAAGATTCGTAATTTGTTATACAATTTAACTTTTGTATGCTCAAGTAGACCACACATGCAGAATACATCTGAGAGAGCGACTTCATTTGCTCCAACTTTTTCAAAAATAAAAAAAACGAATGACATAAGCCTCATCATTTATTAAGAGAACAGTTGTATTGCCACACAACCAAGCCCAGTGGAATCCTTTTTCTGCATTTAACCCACTCTATTGTATAGGAGCAGTGAGCGCAACCGCCAAATGGCACTCGGAGACCAGTTAGTGATTCAGTGTCTTGCTGAACGACACTTCAACACACTTTCTATAGGGGCTGGAGATCACACCACCAATCTCCAAATACTAGACCACCACCCTACCTCCTAAGCTATGCTTCCCTTTAACACCTTGCACTGCGCTTGGATAAACCGTGGGAAAAAGATAACTTGTCTTAGTGTAATGGGCATTCTTAGGTCTTACTGTGGGTCCAGACTGGTGAGCTGGGATAATAGCAAGCTGTTGCTCTCGGTGATGGTCTGTTTGGTAGATGCAGCAGCCAAGTGGCTCTCAAAAGCCAGGATCTCTTGCTTCTCCCTCTGAGAGATTTGCAGCTCCCGGCTAATCATCTCCGTCTTTGTGTCTTCATCCGCAATGGTGCAGGGAGGGTAGGAATAGTTACTATGGTGCACAGAGCAGAAGAAGGTTAGAGGTTAAGATATTCAAAACTACAAAATAAAGGGACTGTGGATATCTAACTTTACTTACTTAGTCATGACCATTTCCATGAGCATTTTCAGTGTGGGGTAACCATCCCAGGCAGCTAAACCTTAAGAGAA
Organism: Regalecus glesne; assembly: GCA_900302585.1. NCBI lineage: Eukaryota > Metazoa > Chordata > Actinopteri > Lampriformes > Regalecidae > Regalecus > Regalecus glesne. The sequence continues at coordinate 13,155 of OMLC01096648.1, read as the reverse complement.
TCACATGAAAATATTTTTGTAGAGAATTAACTAGAATATTGCTGTTGGGATACTATTATCTCATTTTAACAGCTGATGGAGCACCCTTTTCATTTCACAATTCATTCATCTGCATTATTTTTGAGTGCACGGTGTAAATCAACTGGATTTTATGATTGGCACAAGAAAGTAATACCTATTTTCTGTGGATTGAATGCAGCCACCACAAGCAACAGGAGCCATGCTTTCCAGTACAGCGTGGATATAGCCAAGTTTGGTGGTTGGTACCTTAAATGTTAAGGAGTTAATTGTTATTCTAAAGCAAAAGTTGTACAGCCTGTTTCTGAAGTTTAAAAGAATGGAGACATAAGGACGTACCCTGCAGGAAGCTGAATGTTCTCTGGATGGTGGTATGTGCACAGGTTCAGAACTGCATCAATGAGTTGGATCCTCTCCACTCTTAAAACATCCAGATCTATATCACAGGAGATAGTCACACAATGAAACAATGAAAATTCTTGGATGACCAAATATTATGGCTTCCTCTAAGAAAAATGTTCAAAGAGACACTCACCAGTTGGGCATTAAAAAATATTTCAGACCCAATATAACCTCTACGCAAATTACCAGCTTGTTTTATAAAGGAGAAAGTACAGACTACCACATCACACATCCAACAAGATCAACTTTTCTTTTGTACCCATGTCCATTTAAATCTAGTTAATGAGCATCAACAAACAACACTTTAGATGAAGAATCTTGTATTGTCCTGTTTTTTAAACTACACCATCACCTACATCATCAAGAACAATTAAGATAGAGGACTGCAGCATTGCAATGTTTTAACTTTTTAACTGCTTATATCAATAATACCTTAATGCCTGCATTTGCCATTGTGTTCTTGTTTGTAGTGGTGTACCATCTTTGTATATGAGACAAGATGAGATAAGATAAGATATTCTTTTATTAGTCCCACAGGGGGGAATTATGGTGTACAGCAGCCAAGTGGAAAGCACAATCAGAGAGGAATAAAATCTAAGGCATAATATATAAGAGCAATTTAAACAAGGAGGGAAATATGAACACTATATACAGTACGAACAGAAAAAATAGACTCAGAAGTTAACTAAATGGTATGTAATGAATCCATGTATTGGATTTGTTCTACTGGTATAGCAGTGCTGATTATAGAGACTGAGAGCTGTGGGAAGGAAAGACCTGTGGAAACGCTCCTTCAAACACCTTGGATGGAGTAACCTGTCACTGAAGGAGCTCTCTAGTCTAGTGATGTAGTCCTGCATGGGGTGAGAAGCATTGTCCATCATGGAGGACAGCTTAGGGTATTATGAGTGTCAGAGTGTAAGGTTGCAGTGTTAGGATTCTGGAGAGATCTAATATAATGTGTGCTCATTTTCTCAATAACTGTATAGTATGGCAAGTCTAAACCCACAGGAGAAAACTGATGGTCAGTCACGTGCACAGCTTTAAAATAAAAGCTGTAAATCCCCCACCATTTCTGAATTATACCATATTCACATTCAGCAGAAAGGTTTTGAAATTTTAAAGGACTCCTCACACCTGGCAAACCTCCTATTCAATCATCTCCCTGTGGTTGAAAGACTGCCCAATCCAGAGCAGAACATCTCTCACATGTGTCCCTGTGGGGGTATGGGACATGTGGATTCAAGTGAATTATAATTTCAACAAGTTTTTTTGTGGACCCTCCTTGCATGTATTATGTAGTTGTATGTTTACTGTTGTTATCTTTGAGCTCACCAAAACAAATTCCAAACCAACAGTGAAGTTTGTCTTGATGCATGCTCAATAAAAGTCAAGTTGATATGGAAATTAATTATTGAGTTTTGAACCAGTCATACCAACTGCCCAAGGGACAGCAAATTGTTGTTATCAATATTATAATTTGGCTTTAATTTGGTAGATGTGATACAAAAACTAAATGCTAATAAAAACATTCAGTACAGAAATTGTGGTTATGAAACTTGTACATTATCTTTTTTACACGTTTGAACTTAATATTATCATTGATTACAAATTGTGCCTATACTTGCAATTATTAATCACCAGAGTTGAAGAAGAGCCTAAAATAAAATGTAAACCACGAATTATTGTGGTAACTGATGGTTGCTGCACAACATATGAAGGTACATATAAAATGAATATCAAATTGATAGTATCATGATGTGATATTACTACTGGGAAATTATCAGGGAATTTTTTTTAAAGAATAACCAATCCTCATTTCACAAATACATTGTTGATGATTTGTTAAAACATCCTGCCCTGAACTTGTGTTTTCTGTGTGTGTGTCTGTATGTTTTGTCTGGGTACATGGAAAAGGAATAGAGACTGAAAATGAGGGTGAATTTTTGAGCAAGGCCATGTGGTATGTACTCAATATCTCTTCACCAACTGCTGGTCCAACACACCTTGTTGTATGCAATTTCATTTTAGCGAGACTTTTACACATTACAATCTCATTTAGAGAATCTCAAAATGAACATAATATGTTCATTACAACCCCTTAATTCTAATAGTTTTAATGAAAAATGTGGCCTTAGACATAAACACAGACGGCAGTCGCCCCACAGTATGTATGACCTACCATCAGACTGAGCACCAGCTGCCCTTTTAACCAGGTGGTCTGCAAGCTCCATTGCATCTGCAGGGCCAAGGGGCAGGTCACGTGACAGCCCAATAACCAGAATGCGCATCAGTGTGTCCTCCAGCAAAGGGACCTCAGAGCAGAGGCGGAGAAAGAAGCTACCGGAACACAGATCATCAAAATATGTGAATTCTAAAACAAAAGCCTTTGTATGTAGTCCTTTGTGTTTTCGTGATGTGACAAATGTAAAAAATAACTGGTTTTGCTTGTGCACTTTACTTGCACACCATTTAATTTGCTCAGAACAATTAGTATCAGAAAATACATTGTTCAAACCTGTCCTGAGAGAAGACTACTAGACAGGTCTACATTGTACCCTATACATATTTACACATGAAAGAGGAAAAAATTAATAAAATGGATTTGGAGCACAAAGAGGCCTCAAATCAGAGGAAAACATGTTCAAATTAAGATGAATGCTTACTTTCTGTCACTCTCAGGTGGCCAGTTGTCCCATTTGTAGTAAGTCTCGGGCTGCTCTGTGAAAAGCACCTTGTGCAGGCTGAGAAAAGAGGAGGGAGAGATCACACATCATCTAATCAACCTACTATCTTAAAAGTGAAAATATGTACCCATACTTACCAGTGGACATAGTCTTTGGCACCAACTTTGCTGATAGTGGGAACCACAGTGTGAAGCCACCACACAGCATCTCTCTGGATGGCAGCTATCTGATTCTGAAAAGCATGGAGGGCCTCCAAATCTGAAATTAACCACAGATCAGAATAAATCTGGATGACACCATGGTGAAACATTATGGCAATCTATGTAATGGAAAGCAATTACTCTTTTTCTCTCCTTTGTCCCATGCGATACCAGCCTCTTTGACCTGAGCCGTGATGCCCAGCATCATGGAGACTGTCAACAAGTCTGTCACCTGGATAACAAATCGCTCCTGTGGGAAGATGAGTTTGAAAAAAGAGATTCAGAACCTGGTCTAAATGGCTTAGACCTTCATCATCTGAGAAACAGTCATTTTGAGTCAAACACAAGGCTAATTTTCAACAAAAAATTTCAAAGCAATTGTATCAAAATATCACTAGTCTAGTTTCTAAAGTAAAAAGCAGCACACCAAGAAAGACATTTCCATGACCTGCACAACTGAACATGAGAATGTGAAAGCAACAATCACCTAGCTTTAAGACGGTTTACAGCCTTGATAGTTACTTACAATGTGTTAGGACTTTGTCAAAAAACTACAAACACCAAGGAACAGAAAAAAGAGATTTTCATGAGCACCTACCTTAAATTCCATATCCATATATGTGGCCTCTTTTCTCTCCTGCATCAAACCCAGACAGAAAGACTGGAAATTGATTTCATGTTTGGTCTGTTTAATGATCTCTCTGAGCAGAGCCCGGGAGGCACGAAGGTAATCATCCTTATTTGTAAGAAGATCCTGGAACACCATGGCCAAGAACTAGGGAGAGGACAGGAAGAAAGAATAGTGTTCAGTCAGTATTACCAGAACAGGCAAACTATGAAATTCAACAATAGCACACAACAGAAATCTTCTGAAAGGAGATTTTATACTTTCCCGTCTCAAAAAAATTCCAAAAGGCCTATGTATTCATGGTATCATGTCTGAAAGGAGACTACTTTCACCTTTGGAGCCTGCTCTGGGCTGTGCTGCAGCACTGTATGGAGGACTTGCATGTTGTTAGGATTCCTGGCATTAGATAACTCATTGAAGATCACCAATTTTACCATTGTGCCCAGGTTATCCCTGTGTGCATTCAGCAGCTCCCTATGTGAAAACATTAAAGGCAACAGTTAAATAGCTGATACCGAGTTGGATTTCAAAACATCTCAAAAAACTACACACAGAATAAGATGTGACAGACCTGACACAGAGCATGTAATGATTAAGGAGGACTTTAGGTTTCAGCCGGATCTTAATCAGATTGGAGATCACCTCCATGTCATCTGCTCCATGGGTGTTGCAGTTCATACACAGAGACATGAGAAGGTCTTGAGCTGGACGAGTCAGCTATAGACAAAAAAACAGATTTGGTTCAAGAGCACCACCACAAATGAAAAGATTTTGGAATATGATACAAATAGCCAAAGTATCTTTAGAAATTCATTCTTAGCAAAGGCCATTTCAAACTAATACTTTTACACTCTAAAACCAACCATCACTCATCATCCATCCATCGTCAACCACTTATCCAAAGTCAGGTTGAGGGGGAACCTGGAGTCTTTCTCAGTGGAGTCAGAGGGACTCCACTGGAGTGTTTCTTAGCTCATTGAGTGAAAGGTGGGAAACTGGCTTGGACAGGTCGCCAGTCCAAAGATTATGTAAATTGCAATGATAAATACCATAATGCATTTTCATACCGTTAAAAAAATAAAAAGGAGCCTGCCACAAGCTAGCAGGTGGGAGAATCAGAATTGTAATTATATCTCAATTATAAATGTGGAAATCAATACCCATTTTTAAATCTGAGAGAAACGTGTGGATTTCAAACTGAAGGCGTCGATTACATTCATCAGTGAATCTAACTTCTTATAATATGTGACACATATCTTACTTTTGGATTCTGCAGCCACATCTCTAGCCTCTGTACAGCCATGAGTCGTGCCTCTTTGTAACCACAGGTTGCTGTGAGCAGACGTAGCAAGTTTCGTGATACATTGTCCATCGGTTGCCTGCGGTTCAACTGATCCCGGAGGACATCAAGTACATAGTCCTCCACACTCTCTGCCAGTTCCTCATATCTGCAAAATGCAAAAGGCAACACACGTATTGAGCATCTCACTAGAAAATAAAACATTGCTCATTATTGTGGCTCTATCATTTAAGGAGAAGATATTATATCTCACACAATACACATTTATAATTTGTATTAATATTTGAAGATAACACTGGGATTTTCTATGAATTAGGAATTGTGAAATTATAACGTAAGCGACAGAATGTAAAGCACCTGCTAACCAAGAAATTCAGGAGGGAATCAAAGAAAAGAACCAAACACGTACTTTGGGCAAATTTAGTAGTTATAATTAACTTCATAAAGATATGGAACGTGGTAAGACAGATCAAATGATGGCCAATTAGCTGATGGGAAGAACCGTGAATTGTCAGGTAAAGCTCATGTAAGTCTCTGATCTCTTTATTTGAAGGGATGGTTTTCAATTTCAATTCACAAACTGAAATTGAAAAATTAATTGTACTGTCCTATTGCCTACATGAGTCAATACAGTACCTCGGCATAACCTGCCAATCATCCTCAGGGCTAAGTTTCTCCTCTGCTATCAGCAACTCAGTCTGGCTGTCATCCTCATCTGGAGTTGAAGGGTGAGGGCTACTGCCTGAAAATCAAATGAGGAATAACATATCAATTAGTATTCAATATCTGCACTAACGCACCCTCACCTCGATAAACCAGTCTATGCCTTTTCCAAATACCTGCACTCAGATCTCCGGCGGTGCGACCTGTGTCAGCCTGTAGTAGCATACTTTTAGGAGGCATCTTGGTACCAAAAGCAGTTTGAATGTTGTCAACAAAATTCTTGCAATGGGAACCGTCAACCCAGATTCTTTCCCCGAGGGAATCCTCAATGTACACCTGAAAATACCACATTTCAGACCACAACAAATTCCAGTTCAGGATAGCTTTTTTGTATGTGTGGTGTAAATGTAAATAGGCAACATTTTCTTCTAAATATTTTTTAGTTTCAATTGAGGAATCTCTCACTTTGACAAAGATCTCTGGCCAATTTTCATCCTCTTCATAGGCAGCCATCAACAGGTTGCAAGCAAGCACAGAGACAAGGCTATTCCCCTTTGCTTTGAAGTTGATAGAAGCATCCCGACGTAGAAGGCTACACAAGGCCTTCAGAAGGATAGACAACAGAGACATCATAAAAATCCATTCAATTTTCAAAATTCACTTAAAGACCTTGAAGCAAAAACAGGCTTGTAAAGCTTTATTGGAATGTCCATTTGGAATATTTAGCCTAAAGCAGACATCCAATTTTAGCATCAAGAAAATCTGGTTTGAACACTGGGAGGGTTAGAAAGTTAAAATTAAACAACTCAAGCATCTAGCCAATTTTAAAATGTCCAACAAAGCTGTAAGTAAATAGAATTATGTCAAGTTAAAGTCGAAATCCATTCAATTCAACTCCTTGACACTTATGATCTAATTAAACTGCAAACACATTGTGCAGTGTTCAGTTTAATGATAAGGAAGGCTTTGTCTTCCAGAGCAGCTAGAGGCTGTATGCTTGGAAGCAAAAAAATGATGACACAGTTGGAAAATTGTTCTCAGTATCTTCTGCTGCTAGGTATTAGTAGTATATTCTTTACATTACATTACAGGCATTTAGCAGAAGCTCTTATCCAGAGCAACGTAAATCAAGTGAGCAGTTAGGTGTTCAGTGTCTTGCTCAAGGACACCTCGACATGCTTTCTGCAGGACCGGGATCGAACCTGTAACCTTCTGATTGCCTGATGGCCGCTCTACCCACTGAGCTATGCTGCCCCAGATCTTTAACATTAGATGGGGTTTTCACTAAGCCAGATGACAGCATTTTATCATTTTACTTTTGCAGTTTTATGTTCAATAAAATTGTTGGTTTCTTACATTTCCCAATGTGCATATGTGTGTGTGTGTGTGTGTGTGTGTGTGTGTGTGTGTGTGTGTGTGTGTGTGTGTGTGTGTTTTACATTACATTACAGGCATTTGGCAGACGCTCTTTTCCAGAGCGACGTACAACATGTGCATAGGGTTAAGGTACAAAAGATACTCGAGCAACACTAGAGCTGTTTTCCTGCAAAGCTTCAAGAATAAAAAACTGCCAAAATTGGATGATCAAATATTTGGTTATGTTGCAGGGAACGACGTTTTCCAAGGGCAGATTGACGCTTTGGGATTGATAAATTAAAAATATTCTTGTGTGAAAAGAAATGCTGGATACTGATGCATAATGAATAATTTCTAGTTATCTTAGTATCTATTTTTGGAGGTGTAATAGGCTTAAATACAAGGGAAAAAAGAAAGCATTCCATTATTTTTATTTTTCTATTACGGTAGCAACAAGCACTTTTGAGGCATTTGGGTTAGCCATACTTACGTTCTATTTCTGCTATGACACCTGGTTTCTTGTCTAAATTTGATCTCTTGAAGAAACATCACTGAAATACAGTAATAATAATTACCTCAATGATGCCCTCAGTGGCAAACACATTGGGCTTGATTTTGGCCAGGAGCATGAGACTGAGGTACAGTGTGATGTCAGGCTTGGCCCGGTTCATCTTGAGTTGTTTCACTGCTCCACACAGCACCCCTTCAACTCGGTCATCATTTCCTTCAGACTCTGCTGCATCGATCTCATCCAGCAACATCGCAGGTGGAACTGTCATAAAAATGCTTGTTAGACAGACAGTAGGTGGTTTAGGGTAATTGTTATCTTATCTACAGTCCTAGGGTCCCCCCAATATTGCTGCTTTTCTATTATGCAAGGAAGTTAATTACTTCCAAGTCTTCCATTAGGTCAGAAGAGTGCCTGATTAATAATAATAATAATAATGATGATTCCCTTATAAGTCCCGCAAGGGGAAATTTGGATTTCTCTGCATTTTTGACCCAACCTATTGTATAGGAGCAGTGAGCTGCCAACATATGGCGCTCGGGGAGCATTTAGGGGTTAAGTGTCTTGCTCAAGGACAACTCAACATGTTGTATGCAGGACCGGGGATCAAACCTGCAACCTTCTGATTGCCAGACGACCGCTCTACCCACTGAGCTATGCCGCCCCCAGACTTCTGGTACCTAGATGAATAGAACAGCAGCAGTACTGGTAAGTCCTAAGAACCAAAACTGAGTTAGGGAAGGCACATGCCCTGTTTCAAAACAGGATCTGTGGAAAAACTACAGAAAACTAAGATAAACGAGTTCTGTTGCATTTCTACACAGCACTTCTTCAATGTCTATCACTAAGACGATGAATGCAAGAGTTCTACCTTCAATGGGTACCACAGAGGGCTCCTTAATAGAGGGTGAAATAGCCCTCTTGTCAACGGCTGCGACATCTGCCAGTCGTCCAAGGGCACTCACTGGAGGGGTGGAAGATAGTTTTGGCCGTTTGCTGAGACCAGAGAGACCCGTAGAGGAGGGTAGGGTTGAGGACGTCTCCCTTTTGCGTTCAGCAGGTAAACCTGTAGATGCTGGCTTCAGGAGAACAGCAGGGGCTTTGGCCTCTCCACCTTGACTTTTAGAGCCCAGAGCAATGAAATCTCCAGGGGGAGGATGACCTGATCAAATGGAACACTGCAGTCACTACTGATTGAAAAATACTTTTAAAACTGCAATATTCAGGTTTGACAGAATCAATATCTAGATGTGGCAATCAATTATTTACACACCCGATGGTTTTGCAGCACTGGGACGTCTTAGGGTTGTAGGCTTTGGACGATTCATCATTAGACTCGTTCAGCTCACTATCTGTCTCCGGGCTAGCTAGGAATCTGACATCCCCAGGCTAATTCTGTGTGTGACCAAAAAAACCCGTTAAGTTTGTTCGATCAAGTCAAATTATGCTAGTGTCTGACAGCTTAACAACATTACCAGGCAAGCTAACGTTCGGTTAAAATCTTGCGTTGTATAAAATTGTTTATATATACTACAAAAGTAGCACATAAGCTGTTCAAATTATTACCACATAGTTACAAATCTTTTACTGATAAATAGCCATTAGCAGTTAGCTTAGGTAACAAGCTATCCTCAACATAATAGAACGAAGGTTGACAACGTTTGCATATATTACAGAAGTTAACAAAGGTAGTAGACACTGTTTAAGAACCTAACAGCGAAACAAAAGATGAACATTCATTGAAGCTCACATATTGTTCTTTAAATGTCACTATGTCAACAGTGGACGCAGGTTATGTGAGCTCACTTGTTAGCTACAACAAATACCAGCCCACAGTGCCGCAGTTCACTCTTCTTCTATGGTGGTTTAGGTGTAGTGCAACCTCAACGTGCTGCCACCTGCTGTAGTGAATATGAACTTATCACAAAAGAGGTGAATCAGTTCAACTTATGAGAAGTTTATTCAGAAACGTTTCATCTCTCCTCCAGGAGACTTCTTCAGTCTGATCTGACTGCAGCACTCCCCCCTTATAAACAGTACATTAATACCACACAGCATTGATAGGCTGGGTTTATATTCAAGTTGGGTGATCAACTGCACATTCAGTGGCAATGAGCACCATTCACAAAGGATCGGGGAATATTTGCAATCACGGCATTGTAAGAAGATGACAGATGTACTCTCAGATGTACAGCCCTATTTCAACGATGGTGGTTCCCTCTCCACATGGATGGTCTTTCACCCCCCTTTCAAACCAGTCCTCCTCCCTATCAAGGATGTGAACATCCTCATCTTTGATGGACAAGTCACTGCAGTCCTCCAGCATAATGATAATAATAATAATAATAATAATAATAAATTATTATTATTATTATTATTCATCTTTGATGGACAAGTCACTGCAGTCCTCCAGCATAATGATAATAATAATAATAATAATAATAATAATAATAATAATAATAATAAATTATTATTATTATTATTCATCTTTGATGGACAAGTCACTGCAGTCCTCCAGCATAATGATAATAATAATAATAATGATAATAATAATAATAATAAACTATTATTATTATTATTCATCTTTGATGGACAAGTCACTTGCAGTCCTCCAGCATAACACATCAGACACTACATTACTCTGTGCTGGGACATGACATGACATGACATGACATGACATGACATGACATTTGGCAGACGCTCTTATCCAGAGCGGCGTACAGAAGTGCGTAGAGTCAACCCTATAAAGGTCATTTCATTTCTGAATAAACTTCTTATCCAGTTGAACCAAATCACCTTTTAGTGATTCCCTCACCTGGATCATGGAGCGGGCATCAGGCATTATGAATGTAGGGAGCATTTAACGGTGGTGGAGGAAAACTAATCCGAGAACTACAAGGATCAGGGGAAAGGGAGAGTTCTATAACACAACAGCAGAACTACCCGTGTCACAGGATTTGGGAGATCCGAACAGTGTCAGACTGAAAAGCTCTCTGGCAGGTACAAGGAGCTGCACCCCAGTTGAGTCAACTCTACCTTCTTTTTAACACCGGGAGGCAGCAGACCACATTCTAGTGAGCCATCCTCCCAAAATCATCTCCTTCAATTCCTACAGCAGTTTCTCTGTGAGTGCATAGCACCATCTGAGAGAAGGCCATATTCTGTGGCTGAACGCTGGGCTGGGATAGCTGCCATGTCACCATAGCTGATGATCCTTTCTCCAGGAAAAGCCTGGACATGTGGCAAGAGATAACACTACAGATGTGCATGTGTTGGGCTTTGTTGGGCTTAACCAAATCCTAATCTGAGCAAAGGGACCGGCATCACAAAGCATATTCGTGACAGCAGGAAAGCCATGCAGTGTTACTTCCACTGAGGCGGGCCTATAGTGATGGGAGGGGCCTATAGTGATGGGAGGGGCCTATAGTGATGGGAGGGGCCTATAGTGATGGGAGGGGCCTATAGTGATGGGAGGGGCCTATAGTGATGGGAGGGGCCTATAGTGATGGGAGGGGCCTATAGTGATGGTGGGGGGCAGTGGGACCATGAGGACAACTGTAAGCTCTCCTGCAGGAACTAATTAAGTTGATTAAAAAGTCAAGAAATCCTCCGGAACTAACAAGCCAGAGGCTGCTGGTCTGAGATCCCTGTGGGGCATCAGGAGGGGCATCCGGCCGTAGTCCTGCACACCTGCCCTGGGATGGACCTGCAACCTGTCCAGGGTCGGTGACACAGGTCCTGTAACCTACAATGACAGAACGAGTGGCTTTGGTGTCTGACTCGGCACCTGTAGTCTGAATGGTTGAAACCACTAGAGACCACTGAGTCATATGTCACTGGAAGACCTTTTCTCAAGGAGAATTCTCTCCAGTGCTGAGTTCACCGTGTGAATACCACTCAGCCTGACCTGTCGACCTGTCCCGTGTCCTCGTACCTCCACATTGCCTGGATTTCTCCCGTCATGTGTAATCCTTCATGTAGTGTCATGCCGTCCACATGGGTCCAGCATTTCCACACGCGCTGAACATCAACTGGAAGTCCATGTGCTGTGGACGTTCCCCTGCAGATCTCCTGATGTGCGTGTGTGTGTGTGTGTGTCGGTGTGCTGTGTGTAGTCTCCATGAGGGGAACGTCCTGCTTGTGTGGGACTTAGACAACATGCGGCTCGTCCTCGGCCTCTCGCAGCTCCACGCCGCTGCCACTGTTTCTGTCGACTGGAGTGTGTGTGAGGGGGCCGGTGCCGCTGCAGTCGGCCAGCCTGTTACGTAAAGTGTGCTCATACGAAACACGCTCCGGTGAAGTCAGTGGAATGTTCCATCTGCGATCCAGATTTACATCTTATGTCATATGGGAAGTTTACAAGTATGAAAAAGAAATGATGTGTCTCTTTGAAATGACTTACGAGCCAGAGGGAGGGGGGTCGTCTCAAGCATCAGACACTTCCATTCAGCAGAAGGCAAAGAGCAACAGCTTGGCGGAGCCATCTCTGTTCACATGCCGTGGTTGCTTCACTCTGTAGTGACGGAGACTGTTGATCCAGGGTTGTTTGCTTGGGTAACCAGGGCTAATATTTCCACCCAGTTCCCTCATAAGAGGCCTGAACAGTCCCAACCTTTGCCTCTCACTTGGCATGCTGGGTATTTGGGAAAGTGCCCCCCCCCCATAAACAATGGGCGCCTCTTTGTGCAAGATCCTATTTCTGAGTTCAAAAGTCTGAGACAGAGTGAGCCAAGACTGGTGACTCAGTTTCTACGTCCTGTAACCTAAAACAGACCAGCCCAGCGGACACGCAGCGCTGGCTCAGAGCGCCCACACCACAGCTCACCGAGCCAAACCCGGACGAGTCTGCTGGACTCTGTGTGTGCTTGTGCCTTGTCTGACAGGACACGGCTGGGTTTCAGGTCAGACCTGGCGACCAGGCGGACAATGGCTGTGTGCTATGTCATCAGTAAGACACCAGGTATGCAAATCAATATCACTCTCAGCCTGAGCACACTTGGTTTCTCTCCTTTTGAGCTCCGTCCTGATGGCCAGCCTGTTGCCAGTGTGTGTGTGTGTGTGTGTGTGGGGGGGGGGTTCAGGATGGAGCCAAACACCCGTTAGCCAGTGAACGCTGGCTTTATTTAGTGTGTCTGTTTACCGAGTCTTTTACGTGCATGGGCTGGTGTGCTCGAGTGGTGGAGCCTTGCTGCCAAGCTCTGCTGCAGAGCAGCATCTGGCTCTCTCCCTCCCTCTGTCTTCTGTGTGGAGTCTGCCTGTGTTCTGCAGTGATACCCGTCCAGGACCGCCATCACTGCAGAACTTGAAGAGCAGGTTTTTACTCAGCACCCCTGAAACTGACCACGAATCAGCGTCTCCATCGTGTGTCGGCTCTCCTGCAACCCAAGCCCCAT
>OMLC01096632.1:0-12308 GCA_900302585.1 Regalecus glesne | reverse complement strand
GGCTTACTCTGAATATTGGCAGCATGTGAAGGTGCTGAGGGTAAACACACATTTAATCTGCTCATGTGATGGGCTCACGGCCATTTACTGATAGTCACATGGGGTAATTTATTAGATATCTATATCTAATTTTATTTCACCTTTGGATGAAATGTTTTGGTGAAAATGTGACTGCAGTGTCCGGTTTTGTCACTAGGGACCCTCGTTTTTGAGGGAATTTATGCTGATGTATTTGGTTCAGGAAAATCCATGAATATATATAAAAAAAAACTAAAACGTCATCGTGATGACTTTAAGGCATTTCTAATGAGATTTGTTATAATTTAGGAAGTGCTTTAAAAAAAACAACTTTTTATTTTGACAGGCGCTTCTCCTGGACTCACAGGAAGTCGTATGGTTAAGACAGGAAACAGGAAAACGTTACGTTTGTCATTTTTCAGGTCTTGTGGTTTAAACTTGATAAAAACACTGAGGAGGCGATGCAGTGAGTTCATGGTTTCGTGCTGCGTAAATAAGTTAATATTGAAATAATATTAAACGGAGTATTAACAAATTTGATGTTGTATTTGTTTCTGTTTTAGTCTTTACTCCATGTCCATGTAGAAGCGGAGAGCCTACGGTAAGTAGTTACTCGTACAACACGACAGTGTCATTTATAGAGTTTAGCTTGCTGTTGGGCTGAAGTATATTACAGTTAAGTGAGAACAGCAGAACTTTAATGACACGTTTTTGTTTTCACTTGAAAACCCACTCAGGTTATGGGTCAACAGCATATTTCCGCGATGGCTATGTATTTTGTGTATGAAGTACAGCAGGGACGACATGGGGCCTGTGGTGGCCCAGCTGCATTAAAATGGAACTCTCACAGCAGCTAGTGAATACAATGAAAATTAAACGTGAAAAAGAACACAAGCCAATCTGAAACCCAAATGCAACAAGTCAATAAAAAGGCTTGCCTAAAATAGGTTTTTACATTACAAGACTTTCACAAAACTATCGGATTGGAGAAGATTATTCCAGAGATTTGTGGCAGTTGGAGTGGGGGATGACATTACTCCTTTCCAGCTATTGATAACTTGCTCTTCTAGTTATACTTGAGATATGGAAATTGTTTATCTGAAATGTGTAAATGCATATTCATCTATCTATATAGCTTTGTATAAGTATGTGTATATATATTGGCATTTTAGGGAAACCAGTGGGATTTATCCTCTTATAAAAAATGCTGTCAATTTAAGAAACTTTAGCAATTTTGTAGTGATCACAAAAAGAGCTGAATCAGTTCAACTGGATCAGAAGTTTATTAAGAAACGTTTCGTCACTCACCAGGTGACTTCTTCAGTCTGAGTTGAAAACAAACACCCCCCCATCCTAATAAACGGTACCTTGATGCCACACAACAATAGGCTGGGTTCATATGAGAGTTGGGTGATCAACTGCACATTCAGTGGCAATGGGCACCATTCACAGAGGATTGGGGAATGTTTGCGATCACGGCATTGTAAGACGCCGACAGATGTACTCTCAGGCCACCACCCTTATTCAAAGCGAGAGGCCACTAGCCTGTAGGTGGGTGTAGACCACAGAGTCCTGACCTGACGTGTTGGCTCTCCTATGCTGCGCCATCCTCTTTGCCAGCGTCTGTTTGGTCTCCCCGATGTACAAGTCACTGCAGTCCTCCTGGCATTTAACAGCGTACACTACGTTACTCTGTTTGTGTCGGGGGACCCGCTCCTTGGGGTGGACCAATGTGTACCAACGAAACGTTTCCAAATAAACTTCTGATCCAGTTGAGCTGATTCACCTCTTTTTTGTGATCTCCATACCGTGATCCGCTATGATGATGATATGACTCCTCCTGAATAATTAACTGACCTTTGACCTTGGTTACTCAGCAAGACCTATAGACCTGGTTCACTTTTCATTGACTATTGATGTCACGATTATGTAACTTTATTCCAGAGTCCAAGGGACTGTAATGAAAATAAGTTTTACTACTTGCAATAGTATTTGCTTCATGGGTGGATGAGTGTAAGGCGTGCTATTTTGAAAGACAGGCATGAGTATGAATAAGGCCGTCGCTGTGTGGTTTCAGCTAGTTATAAGGGGTTTCCATGTGGGTACGGAGCACTTTTCTCTCTGCTATCTCTGTGAAGTGTTGATATTACTACTGAGACAGAGGCCAGTGTGGTATAACTATTACTCTTACTGCTGCCATTGAAGCTTGTAGTCAAAACATTGCATAATTCCTGTTCATGCATAAAATCTGGCCTCTTTGACTCTGCGTACACAAGCGATGCCCCCTATCAAGGATGAGCACACCCTCACCTTGAAAGAGGGGCCCTGGCCTTTAGATGGATGTAGACTGTAGCCCTGGCCTGACGTGTTGACTCTTTTGTGTTGTGCCATCCTCTCACTCTGCACATGAAACCATCATTAGTTTCAGTCAAAATGCAACTGTGTTGTTTATGAGGGTGGAGATGCTGCAGTCTGCTGAGCCTCAGACTGAAGATGTCGCCTGGCATCTGGGGGCTGTGGTAGCTCAGTGGTAGAGCAGTGGTAGAGCATGCCTCTAAGCTGGGCATCGCAGGTTCTGTCCCTTTGTGGGGTGTCAGGAAGGAGGATCTGGCTTTAATCCCTCATGCTGGGTGAGTGTGAGGTGTGTGTGTATATATATGTGTGTGTGTGTGTGTGTGTGTGCGTGTGTAGTGAAGCACTTTGAGTGGTCACTAGACTAGAAAAGTGCCATCAGAAAATGAGTCTATTTAATATTTACCCGTACGAGTGGTGGAATGTTTCTTTCAATAAGTGTCCGAATGAACTGATTCATCTTTTTTGTGATTTCCTTATCTGGATTATAGAGCATGCATGCGGACAGGAGTACCACGAGACTGCCAATGTTCTTATGGGCAGGTGAAATCCTGAAAGGTCTTGATCTTAAGGTGTCGGGGATGGCCCTCTCAGGTGGACCCTCAGCTAACCCATCAGGGTCGTGGTCAAGGGGTTGCATCAAGCTAAAATGATAAGTGGCTCTATTCTGATTTTGTCTAGTTCATCCATGTCTCTCAAAACCTGAAGAAGTTATTGTGAGCTGTTTGTCCATGCGCCTTTGATTTTGTGATTTTTTTTTCTCTGCTGGAGCGTTTACCTGTTTCCATATAATACAAGGGCAGCGCGGTGGCCCAGTGGTCATCACTGTTGCCTCACAGCAAGAAGGTCCTGGGTTCACACCCCAGGCCATCCCAGGCCCTTTCTGTGTGGACTTTGCATGTTCTCCCCATGTCTACATGGGTTTCCTCTGGGTGCTCTGGTTTCCTCCCAGCATCATAGAGACATGCGTGTGAGGGTTAATAGTTCGGCCTCTGCCCCTGAGCAAGGCAATAGGAAAAAGAACTGGATTTCATTCCCGTGCGCTGTAGCTAATCTCTGCTCCTATATGGGTTAAATGCAGAGAACACGTGAAGTGGCTTTCTTTGGTTCTGCAGCAATTGTATGCTGCAGTATAACAGTTCAAGTGGAAAACCTTGTGATGAACTAGAGTTTTCAGTTAACTCCAGATTAATAGTTATACACCTTGTATAACAGAAGTGAACAGAGATCATAAATGAATAGTGAATCTCTCTGGAAGGTGATGCAATTCACACTCACCAGACAGAGAGCCACAGGCACCATGATAAAGAAGCTGGTCCGAAACTCAAACATTGGCCAGATTTTAGGTTTTTTTTCTGTTATTTAGTGGTTTTTTAAATTATTATTATTAAGTTATTGTAAATATTACTATTATTATGTTTCTATGGCAGGGATTTTTTATCCTTAACTCCCTCACATTTAATCTTTTTTGTTTTAACCAGCTTGCAATTTGACAATGTTGCAATTCCATTGAGCAGACTATTATCCACAGCCAAGTACTTTTGAGAGTTGGTGCAACACAAGTGAGGATCTCATCAGGAGGGAACACGTAAGTGCCCCAATGTTACACTTGAGTCCAACAGGACATAGTTAGCCGCCACACAATGTCCAGAGGCAATAAGAGATAAGATAAGATGAGATATTCCCTTATTAGTCCCACTGGGGGAAATTGCAGCCAGTGTGGAGCACAGTAACAGAGATATCACATCTAGAAATAACATGTAGTATAGACAAGATTAAACAGGGTAGGACATATGTACATTATATTCAGTATGGACAGATAGACAGATTGCATTCATTGTTAGTTATCCAGTATGTTGGAGTTAGTTATTGCTAAGCCATAGTGAATAAAAGCAGAATCCCCCCTCTCCTTTCTCATTAATTAATCCATCAAGTCAAGTTCAGAGGTCTTCCCGAAAGAGCTGGGAGGGTTCAAGCCTTTTCTTGAAGATTAAGCTGGACTTAGCAGATAGAGTGGAGTTTGATAGCTCGTACCACCGGGCAACTACAGAAGAGAAGAGTTTAGCAAGTGACTTAGGGGGCTTTTGTGGTGGTAGGAGTCAGGCACCTCCCATTGGCAGAGCATAGTGAGTAGGAGGGAGTGTAGACCTGAATAAGAGAGTTCCACTAGCCTGTGGCTTTTTTTTTACTTTAAGTCTCTTAAGTGAGCTTCATGGTTTTGAATTCGGTGTGCAGCAGGCTATGAACAGCAGGATGACTTGAGTGGTTTTGGCCTGGATACAAACCAGCTGCATCACTGCATTCCGGATCCTCTGCTGAAGTTTGAAAGTGGATACTGGGAGACCTGCCAGTAGGGAGGTGCAGCAGTCAGTGTGTGACATGACAAGAGCCCGTACCAGGAGTTGGACCGCATGCTCAGACACGTAGGATCTGATCTCCCTGATGTTGCACGGGACAGATTGACTTGACGGAGCACCCGAAGCCACGTGAACCTTGATGGTTAGTTTGTCATCAATCATGACATCTAAGTCATGGGGAGATTTTATGGCCAAGAGTTGGGCTGAGTCAAGCTGGATGGTGAACTGATTTTGTATAGACAGACTGGCTGGGCAGACAAAGAGCTCAGTCTTAGAGAGGTTAAGTTGAAGGTGTGGCTTTTTCCTCTTTGCTGAGATATCAGCAAGGCATGATGAGAAACATGGCGAGACGTTGCGGTCTTCTGGTGGGAACAATAGGAAGAGCTGGGTATTGTCAGCATAGTAGTGGTATGAGAAGCCATTGGAGTGGATGATTGCACCAAGAGAGGTGGTGTACAGTGATAAGAGAAGAGGACCAAACACTGACCCTTGAGGCACGCCTATGTAAAAACTGTGCAGTCTGGACACTTCCCCCTTCCACGTTACTCTGAGAGATCTGCCTGAGAGGTTGGATGGGAACCAGCAGAGGGCGGAACCAGAGATATCGGCCCAGTGCGTGTGGAGGGAAGGATTTGGTGGTCGGCCGTGTCAGAGGCAGCCGATGGATCTAGCAGCAGAAGAGCTGTGGACTGAGGAGCAGCTCTCTAGCTGAGTGCAGTGATTTCATTACTGATAGCAGTGCAGTCTCTGCTGAGTGACCCGGTTTAAAGCCAGACTGATTCGGGTCAAATGGGTTATTCTCCGAAAAGGAGTTGGGAGACTTGGTTAAAGACTGCGCGCTCAAGTATTCTGGAAAGAAAGGGCAGCAGGGAAACTGGTCGTGCGTTTTTGACTCCGGGCTGGGTTGAGTTTCGTTCCCCTTTTTAAACGAGTTTATTTAATCCTGATGTGATTCACATTAATCTCAGTAGACTGGTTTAAGTTTCTGTTTCACTTGTTCAGTCTCCAAAAACGAAGCCGTGCTGAGTTTCATGTAGTATTGACTTTATTTAGATAGCCTTAGGGTTGGTAAGAAGTGATGACTGAGTAGAAAGCTTGCTTTCCTCTTCAGAGAGTCTCTGCTTGAATATGTCAATGTTCTCCTTAGAGACCGTCATGGTTTCACTGTTACCATAATAAACTGACTGGCGTGCCGGGTGCAAAGTGCTGTTGGGAAGTTCTCCCCAACCCCCAGCAGAGTCGATGGCTCCGTAGAATAACTGAAATTCACTCACTCACGTATTTCTTTTACTTTTGGGGCAATATTTTCTCCAGCTCTTTAGAAATAGTACCGTGTGTTTCTGCAAAACAACCGACACGTGGACCTTTTCCCTCAGGGATTTAACAAACGTTCCCCCGTGGTTTCTCAGAAAACCAGACGTCTGTGATGGGTGTTTCTGTGAGGGGAAACTCCACAGGATACCGCGTAAGTGCTTTAGGAGCAGTTGGACTTGTGCTACGACCCTGAGGTCGGCTGAGCTTGTTGATGTACTTGTGGACACGTCCATCTCCTGGGCGTGTGTTGGTGGATCTCTCTCTCCCTCTCCTGGGCGAGCCTGCTGCAGTGCCCGTGTGTGACGGGTAGCGCACCTCCTCGGCTGACTGGCTGAATGGACGACTGTGTGATCCTGTGGGCGTATGAGCTGGAGCAGGCAGATGATTGGTTCCGGCCTCCCAAGAGTGGGGCTTAAAGCTCCACCTTCCCCCAGACATCCCTCTCCACTTCCTGCCTGCATGCCAGTCTCAAAACAACCCTATTTAACAGGGATTCTCAAATGATGTAGTTATGCAACCCTCCCGAGGAATGGGGTCACGACGTATACCCCCTCTAGCCCCATGAGGAAAGGAAAACTTTTTAAAAATGTTTTAATTGCGTTAAGCGCCGGATCATCGTAGAGCAAATAATTTGACGTTTAGACTCGTCAATGCTCCGTCTCAAACTGGGAGATAAGATTGGAGAGACAAGGCTCAGGAGGTAAAGCAGGTCATCTGGTAATCGAAGGGTCACCGATTCGATCCCCAGCTCCTCCAGAGAGCATGGCGAAGCGTCCATGAGCAAGACACCGAGCCCCTAACTCCTCCTGATCTGCCATCAATAGGTGAATATGAGGCCCACAATGTAAAGGGCTGCGAGTGGTCGGTAGACTAGAAGAGCACCATGTAAATGCCGTCCACAAGATGTACTTTATCAACCCCAATGAGGAGACTCATTCTCTACATGTAACCTCTCCTTGCGGTGTTGCCAGGAGCAGTAAGTAGCCACCGTGCAATGCTCGGGGACCGACTGCAGTTTCTCTGCCACGCCTTGCTCAGGGGCACGGGCAGGATTATCAACCCCAACATGCATGTCTTTTATGATGGTGGGAAGAAATCAGTGGACGCACATAGACACGGGGAGAACAAGCAGACTCCACACAGGAAGGGCTGGGACGGCCTGGGATCGAACCCAGGACCCAGGACCATAGGGGGCGGCATAGCTCAGTGGGCAGAGCGGTCGTCTGGCAATCAGAAGGTTACAGGTTCGATCCCCGGTCCTGCGTACAGCATGTCGAGGTGTCCTTGAGCAAGACACTGAACCCCTAACTGCTCCCAGAGCGCCATATGTTGGCAGCTCACTGCTCCTATACAATAGGTTGGGTCAAAACTGCAGAGAAATCCAAATTTCCCCTTGTGGGACTGACAAGAGAATCCTCCTCCTTCTTTCTTTCTTTCTTTCTTTCTTTCTTTCAGAATCCGCTATTTGGGCACAGAGGTTCTCATGTACATGGACGTTGACTGGTTCCATGGCTCTCACTGGTACTTCTCATAGAATGACAACACCACACTCTTCAGATCTCTACAGATAAACACACATGAATGTCCTTTGTTGAGTACTCGCAGTGGGGGAACAGTGCTAGTAATCACCAGGCCACCCCGGGTTAAGATGGGTTAACCTAAAGCGGCTATGAGGAGATTTTCTCTGATAATCCACCCGTGTCAATACATTTATACTCCCTCTGTCTGTCTGATTGACATGAGCTAATTGAGACCACCAGTGAGCAGATAAGACAGGCCTATGCACAGTAATGACCTCAAGTGACCTCTAGATCAGACAATTAGAAATAGTGTGTCACCACACGGACCCATCCTTACTTCTAGGGCCAATCTTTTAACCCCGAGTTGCATGGCCGGTGCCCGGGTCAACGGCGATGGCAGCACTTTCCTATATCCTACCACTGTGTGTCTTCGGACGTGTGTTGTGAACCCGTGCAAACACAAAGAGAACTCCGTACACACTTTCTTCATAGGCTAACGGTGCCAACCGTCTCTTGGGTCGAGGCTCACAACACATTTTGCAGGTTTCGACCGCGACTCTCTTTTCCCCACACGGGCAGAATTTGGAATTCATGCGATTGTCAAATTGGGAAGTCGGTACCTCCCAGATATTCAGTTTACATTTACACGATCGGACAACGTTGCTGTGCTCCTGGGTCCTCTGTCTCCTAGCAGGCCAACCGTTCTCTAGTCATCGATGCAAGTGCTGTGCAGGGTCAATCCGCAGCAGACGCACTAACGTCCGCTGGTCAAGCGTCGGGTGCCGACGACGCCATTTCTTTGACAGTCCACAGCCAGGGGTTGGTTTTAGTCGAGGCCCACCTCGGTCATCTTTCAGTAAATGCACCAGTTGTGTGTCCTGTGTCTCGGGGAGCCTGCGTCACAGGGTGGCACCGTTCTGTTCTCTTATCAGCAAGCATAATGGCACCACTGTTACATGTTTTCACGACGAGCCTTTGGCGACGAATGGAAACTTTCATTTACGGCAGCTAAATGTGCCATTTCTCCGTGTTTTCACTCAAAGTCACTGTGTCGTGATGGTCATTTGATATTGAGAATAATTTTTTGGTGATTTGTTTTTAATCAAGCACTGATTATTGTATGGAGTTAGGGTTCGTGTCTCCGTGGTAACACTGGCCGCATACGTAGCGTGCTGTGAATCCATCCATCTATCCATCCATCCATCATCAAGCATTTATCTAGAGTCAGGTCATGGGGAAACTGGAGCCTATCACGGGGCCCATTGGGCAACAAAACACCCCGGACAGGTTTCCAGTCCATCGCAGGGCAGAGCGGTTGGTGGAGCGGTGTTTTGCTCATCGGCACTTCAACACATTATTCTGCATATAGGATATCATATAGGATCAAACCTGCAGCCTTCCAATCCCGTCCACTGGCCAGTTTAAACGCACAGCACGCTCGTTCTTCAACATCATCCGTGTTGCTGCGTTGTTTCAAACACAGCCGAGCTCTTACATGTCAGCATCAGCACCACGATGCTGCACGACTCGCTGCTTAGCAGCTATTGTCGGAGTCGGTCGGAGAACAGAGAGCAGAGCTCTGTCGCCGCCCTGGTTCTAAGAAGCTTTATTCGTTTATCATTGTACATACATGTGAAAAAAAAATGTGGTCTCTGCATCAAACCCGTCCTATTATATGGGACCGGCTCCAGTTCCTTTTCCTACTGCCTTGCTAAGGGCCACAGGCAGGAGTATGAACCCTACCATGCATGTCTTTGTGATGGTGGGAGGACCAACCCACACAGACAGGGGGAGAAGATACAAACCCCACACACAGAGAAGCTGGGATGGGATTCCAACCCAGCACCTTCTTGGTGTGAGCAACAATGCTAACCACTCCACCACCGCGCCGCCAAACAGAATCTGCACTTTCAAATAGAAATGTCCAGAATTCCCCCAAATCCAGGGCATTAAAACGGTTTAAGATTAGCTGGGTTGTTTTGTTTTTTTTTGAGACCAAAAGCCTTTTCCTGCTTCGAGTCCGACGGGTAAAAACGTGGTCCACCGGGGAAGAAAATATAGCTCATGTTATAGTGAACGAACGGGACATCTCAAGACAAAGCCCAGACTCGTGTCTCTCTTCATATTTCACGGACGGGGGATCTCACAGACGCCAACGGCTTAGTGAAGGCTGCGAGAAAAGAGACACTCACAAACAATAGGAAAAGAGATCATCTCTTATTTCATTCAGATTTATTCAAGTGTATCTTTTACGGTACTTTTATTCAAACTGCAGGTCCTCAAGACAAACCTTCCCCTCAAGGTGTGTGTGGGACAGCTGTGCCGACACCGGGTCACGGCCTCCACTGGCAAGACAGGCTGGGTCACATCACACACATGGTGAGCGTGCGTCCAGAGAAACTCCCGTTCTCACCAGCCTTTGGGAAACCTCCTTCCAAAGAGCCACCTCACTTCCTCACACATGACCGGACGCACAGCACGCAGATATTTAGGCCCCACGCTTTGCACAAACAAACCCAATTTCAGGGGTTTGAAGTAGAATCCAACAGAGACTGCCCCGACTTCAGGGCAGGGTTAAAGGTGAGCTTGGAGGCTTTTCATTTGGGGCTTACTGGTTCCACAGAACATTCTTCACAAAGGGCACCTAGTCCACCTTTCTCACCTCGGCAGGCCTTACGAGTAGCGATGAGACGGGGCGATAAAGCTAGAGCCAAAATGAACGGGTAAGATCCCTAAGGGGTCGGTTACGTTCAAATCGGGGTCCCTGGACGTATCTGTGGTCCCTAAACCGAAGTGTCCCATTCCAGTCTCCCATGTGTGGAGAAGACCCTTGGATGCCACAAGTCTATTAGTCATGAGTGTGTCTGGTGGGTGTAGGTTGGTGCGGTGATGGTCAAGTGTGTGTGTTTAACAGTTAAAGTGGTCTTAAACCTTCTCTTGCATTTCATTTAGCCGAAAACCCATCCGGATGTGCTCGTTCTGGTAAATCTGATCACCGTCATAATAAGAAAAATCCATGTTTTCATCTCATTTCAGCGGCAAAAATGCACATTCCAAATGGCCCACGTCATCCGGTGCCCTCAACACGGACGCCCGTGGGTGGTAGAGATCGTGGAGTCCAGCACGCTGGACTGATGAGACACGAGGTGAGCAGAGGCCACACGCTAGCGTTAGCTAGCTAAACTCTCTGGCAGACTTCCGACGAGGTGGGAGGAGACGTTCTGTTCCAACACTGACACCTTCTGCCTGACCCTCAGCTCCATCATCGGTGTTCTCCATGTACACGTCCCTCTAGCTCCACTTCACAACGCGAGTAGGCAGAGACAGGCTGAGGACAGGTACTACTTACTCCTCAGGCGACAGGCCGGGTTGTCTCCATGTGTTCCGACTAAAATAGTGAACGAGGAATTTTGTGCTTGATCGATATGTGATCTCGAAGGACTTGTAGATTTGCTTGTCAAGATCAGAGGAGACTATAAACTGTAAAATGCAAGTAAACGGACTCATTCTCATATGGCACTTTTCTAGTCTAGGGACCACTCAAAGCACTTTGCAATGTACCCTCACATTTACCAAGCACGGGGGAATAAGGCCAGATACCCTTTCCTGACACACACCCCTCCCCCGTAGTGGTATCGAACCCGCGACGCCTGATTTCGAGGCGGACACTCTACCATTGTGCTACCACAGTCCCCGGTACTGGGCAAGATAGAAACGCAGCACACTGCATCCATGTAACACCAGTTTCTATGGCACGTTTACAAGTCCATGGTCTAAATCTCATGTGTGTGTGCGCGGTGGTGCAAATGGAGGGATCCATGGCTGCGGTTGGTCTGCCTGGGGCAAGAATCGGTTGTGATATCCCTACTCGATCATTAAGCATGGGCTCCTGTTGGACCCCTGGGTTTCAGGGGGACTTTAACTATGATCAAACGCGGGGTTGAAACGGTGACGGTCTCTATAACCGTTTCAGCAGAGAGTGTTTCATTCTACGGTGGCCAAGGAGGGAAACGACCCACGATCCATACTGAAAGCACTGCACACCTGAACGATAACGGACGTAGTCAACTGGTACCAGTGGCACCAGAAAGCCCTACACAGAGAGTTGGAAAAGGGGGAAATACAGTGGGCCGGTCTTACTTATATGTGGGTTTTAAATGACCGACTAAATTGAAAAAGAGAGTAGAAAATATTTTTGCATATACATGTCCAAAAAAAAAAAAAAGAATCCTTCTCACTTCTGTTCTACCTGTCGCAGGCGTACTGACGTTATCCAGTACATTTAAGGCATACATGTCAAAGAATCAGTAAATACAACCTTAACTGGAGATTAATGACAAAACGGTGCCCTCCTCATCTGTACACCAACCAAAATCTTCGGGGCGAAAGGACCCCTCTCTTTTTATCCGTTAGATAGAAAATTCCCTTCAAAGCAGGTGCCATCGGACAGTGTTAGTAACCATGGTGACCGCATCCCCCTTGGCTTTGTGTCAACGCTGCTCGTCCTCAGAAGATGGTGCACTTTCTGCCCCTTTTCTTGACAGGCGGAGGACACAGCACCGCGCGGATGGCCTCGTCGAAGACCGTCTTCAGTCCACGCTGGGTTAAAGCGGAACATTCGAGGTACTTCACTGCACCTGATGGAGTCACAGCCGTTAAGATGGAAAGAGATCGTAAGGTACAGATAAGAACATAGTTTACTGATCATTTTATATACACACACACACACACACATATATATACATAG
>OMLC01096623.1:0-12455 GCA_900302585.1 Regalecus glesne | reverse complement strand
CTCAACTATCAAATACCTTGAGAAACTCCTAAATACCAAACTCAAATTGCCTGAAGGAATGAATATCCACATCAAGCAAGCCCACAGAGCCCTCGCCAAAAAGCCAAGACCAAATGCTACTCCTAAATCAACTGTGGTCAACTTTCAACAGTTTGAGGTGAAAGAAAGGATTTTGGAGAAAGCATGGCAGAAAAAGACACATGGTGAGGTCCTACAAGTACCTGGGTGTTCACCTGAACAATAAAATGGACTGGACTGATCCCTCATTAGCACTATATAAGAAGGGCCAGAGCAGACTCTATCTGCTGAGAAGACTGAGGTCTTTTGGAGTGCAGGGGCCACTCCTCAAGATATTCTATAACACGGTGGTGGCACCAGCCATCTTCTATGGAGTGGTCTGCTGGGGCAGCAGCATCTCAGCTGTGGACAGGAAGAGACTTGACAAGCTTGTCAAGAAAGCAAGCTCAGTCGTGGGATGCCCCCTCAACACTGTGGAGGTAGTGGGACAAGGGAGGATGATGGCTAAGCTGTCATCCATGATGGGCAATAGTTCTCACACCATGCAGGACTACATTGCTGGGCTGGAGAGTTCCTTCAGTGAGAGGTTACTGCATCCAAGGTGTTTGAAGGAGCGTTTTCGTAGGTCTTTTCTTCCTGCAGCTGTCAGGCTCTTTAACCAGCACTGATCCCACAATGAACAACCCCAAAACATGTACAGCAATAACCAACTACAATATACTGGATAACTAACAATGCAATCTGTCTATCTGTCCATACTGTATATAATGTACATATTTCCTACCTGTTTAATGTTTTCTGTACAACATGCTATTTCCTAGATGTGATATCTCTGTTACTGTGCTCTACGCTGACTGCTGTTATACCACAATTCCCCCCAGTGGGACTAATAAAGGAATATATTTTCTTATCTTATCTCTTAAGCTGGTGTTATAATGTTAGAATTCTCTAATTTGTGAAATATATGATGAATAGCAGCATAGAAGTATGTAAAGTGTACAGGAGGACATATACCTCACCCATCTTCGTATTGTTTAGTCTAAATGTGAGTATGGGTATTTATTTAGATTGCATCCCTTTCCAGGGAGGTAAGAAGCTGGACCACGACTTGATTAAACTTAATTCCATCCATCCAGCCATCGTCAACCGCTTATCCGGTGTCGGGTCGCGGAGGTAGCAGATTTCAGCCAGTACCTCCAAGCTTTCCTTTCCCTTGCAACATCCACTAGTGATTAAACTTAATTGACCTTTTCAGGTTGGGAAACATGGTTAGGTAACTAATGAACACTGTCAGACATCTTAGGATAGATAGACTGAGTGATGAGAGGTTTGTCTGAATGAAGGTTGTGTCCAGGTGAACTGATACAACTCTATGTGATATACCTACAAGGATTATTGAGCATATGCATTTTAGTCTACTCCTCTTACATTATTTGATGATTTTGTTCGAAGATCTCTTTATTCCATTTAGACTTCGGTGCTCAATTTGCAATGTTCTGTGTGCTGGTCTGTTGTTGTCGTCGTCCACTGACAGGTTTCAGCCAATGGCGTTAGTCATGTGATGAGTGACAGGGAGACGTCACTCCCTCTACTTCCAGGATTACCACCAGGCTGCCATTTTGTAGCACTGCGAGTTGCAGTGAGGGAGACGGTTTGCTTTCGCAAATGGAAAAGACACATTTGCCTCATCTCGGGTTTTGTTCATATTTAAACTGCGCGTATTGAGCTCGATCCCAACAAGTGCCGTTGGTTCGTTTCCGGCCAGTTATCGGCGTTGTTGCGACTTGCTCACATTTACTATCTCGGACTTCATCTTGTTTACCTCTTACTGTGTCCGTTAGCATTTCACAGCTAAAGCTAGCTTTTTTCTTGCTAGTTAGATAAGGCTGTCTATCCCCGTTGCTGAAATGGCGGCCAACACGACGCAGGCAACTCCCACCACTAACTGGTATTTTAATTCTTTAACTATATAACTCGTGTAAGCCATACACAGTCTGACAGTTGTTGCTACGTTTTATATATTGGCCAATGTTGACAGTCCTATTGTTGTTGTTTGCATTGACAAATGTGTTGGTCATGAGCCAGAGTTAGACTATTTCAAACTACATTGGAATGACAATGCTATCAATACGTTTTGTTCAGAGAGCCTTGCTAAACGCTATTGAAGAACCCGAAATAACGAAGGCTGGAGAAGCTAGAACAGGATTAATAGAATACTAGTCGATTCAAAATCATTGGAACTCGTACACCGCACTCGCAGTATGTAACATAAAGCTTAAAATAATGACAGGCCTGTCTCAGATTATTAGGTAAATGAAATAAGAATGAAAGGGGTAGCAGGCATATTTACAGTTCCCATATTATCGAAACCCTTGTATGAACTGGTAGGTTTATATTTGAAAGCATTACTTTATTCAGGGGCGGGTGGTTTGGGCTTTATGGTAATGACAATTTAGCCAACTTTGCGAAATACTTCGATTACCTTTGGTGGTACTGTCACGATATCGGGTGAGCCGAGCTCTCCATCTCATAAATGATAAACTGACCTATTTTTATATAGTTTTTTTTTACTCTGGTGACAATTCGTAACGCTTTGCAAAGTATTCCTCACATTTATCCTTTCATGCGCTGATGACGGAGGCTGCCCTGCAAAGCACGAACCTAGTAATCATGAACAGTAGGGCGTTCAGTGCCTTGCCCAAGGGCACTTCGACTCGCACTCTGCAGGAACCGGAGATTGACGTTCACGTTTATAGGGCTGGTCCGGTCTGGGCATAAATAGTATTCTACATTAATCTGCTTTAAAGATACGTTATTTTTGACAGCCACAGTTATGAAGCTAGGTTAGATAATGGATCTTATTTTTCTTTAACTTGACCTAATTCCATTGTACTGACAGGTCCTATGTAGCCTCTCCGGAAAGCCAAGTCCATGAGAACCCAGAGTGGGAGAAGGCAAGACAAGCACTTGCCTCCATTAGTAAGAGTCAGAATGCTACCAAGACGGCACAGGCCAACCAGACCGCAACAGAGGTAAGTCTCAGTAGTTGAGTGGGGAGGTGTTAAAATAATGGAAATTAAACACAAGGAGATAGAAACAACACATCAATATAATGAACAAAATAAAAACTCAAGCTTAAAAGTTGAAAATGGTTTACAAGGTTGTGAACTTTGCCAGCTGAAGTTGCATTCTTTTCAAGCAATGGTTTTGCTTTTTCTTTGTAACAGTGTCTACGCAATTCATCATCCTAACTCCAAGGCTATGTCTCTCCATGTGCGTCTATGCTTTTCAGGCTAGTCAGTTTCAGCCTGTAGCAGCTGACTCTGCTGCTATCCATCAACAGCAGCAACAGTACTATCAGTGGTACCAACAGAATCAGCAGCAGTATCCTCCTGGATACTCGTATCCCTATAACTACTACTACACCATGGGTCCAGTAAGTATTCATAAAATTGATTTCACAGATTCCATCCAACAATCCAGATGGTGATGTAGGGGCATTTACCCTTTGTAATTTATCATGGGTGTGTTTGTGAGTGTGAGTTTGTGTGCGTGAGTGAGTGAATTTATTTCACAAAATTATCTCTGATAATTCAGGCAAAGACATTCTTGTTGTATTCTAAAAATTACCGTAAGGCAGTCTTATTAGGCAGTCATTGTTTAACTTCCTGTTAACTTGTGCTAAATATAAAGATTTTGCATCAGACCTTTTTCAGTGTGTTGAGACCAACATGATCAAAGGAACAATCAACTTTAATCTGACTAATTGACCAGAACTATTTGGTACATAAGTCTCGTTTCCACCACAGGAACCTTTTCCAGATCTCAAAACTTTTTTGGGGAGACTGAACTTTTACATACTGTTTAACAGCAGGAACCTGGGAAAATTTGAGATCCTTGAACTATGGTTCCAGGAAGATTTTTTTTAGTCCCCACTCAAGTACAGTTGCTGCAGGATTAAAACTATTTGAGAAGTCAAAAATAATTTGAATTTGATCATCTGGACATAAATTCAAAAAATTGGAGGGCATTTTGACATTCATCAAAATGTCTTCATCAACTCTGAAGTCAGCCCTGAGAGGTACATAACCCCCCCTAAAAAGGGATAGAGATGTGGAAAACTGTATATATGTGCACTTAATAATTTATTTTTAAGAGCATTATTTTAGGCATTTTACAGCATTTGTTTGCATTAAGGAGGCTGAATAGTCACCATTTAGAGCACAGGCTTGATGGGTCACAGCAGACAAAATAAATGTTTGCAAAAATCCATGATCACACATGACCATAATATGGTGAAAACTAAACTGGTACAGATCACAAGTGTAATACGCTTGAGAACCCCCAACTCTAAATGTTCTATTTCAAAAACGTTTCCCTTCTTAATTCACCTTAGTCATCACACACACAATGAAGCAAATAAGACTAGAGGATTATTGAATATGCATGAAGAGATGGGGTTTTTATATTTTTTGTGCATGTGTGTGTTCTCAGTATGGTGCAGGATATCCACCAAGTCAGTATGGAGCACCTCCAGGGACTTACCCAGGACCCCCTACTCCCAATGGGCAGGTACTGAACAGGAATTTTAGAATAAGGACAAACTGGTTCAAATTTCTTTCATTTTTATATTTCAATTTAAATAATCATATCTACAGTTTATCAGTGAAATCAAATAGAAAGAAACAGGAGTTGAAGAAAATTGTAAGTATTTTGTAGTCGGTAGTTTCCTCTGATTGCATACAGAAACAGTGAAAACCACTTTTAGTGACCACCTTCTTATTGATCAAAAGTGTCAGGCAGAGCTATTCCAGTAGTAATATCAGCCTCCTCGGAGCCAAATAACTTCAGAGAAACCCCCTTTACCTCCACCCAACTCCCAGTACCCTCCACCTCCATCACAAAATGCTTACAATACCAACAGTGCTATGCCTTACGCACCTGGTGACCCTATCCGAATCCGAGTGTACAATCATAGCCAGGGGAGGTCGAACTATGGACAAGGTTACCAGACCCAGAACACCTATAAGACCTCTCAAATAATCCCCAACAGCAGCAGCAGCAGCAGCAGCAGCAGCACCCGCAGCTGCACCAGCAACAGCAGCCGCAGCAGCAGCAGCAGCAACAGCATCAGCAGCAGCATCAGCATCAGCAGCAGCAGCAGCAGCAACAAGGCCAGTATGGATCAGGGATGGTCAGACCAGATGTCACCAAAAACCAAAAGCAAGGACAGCAACTTTGGCACCGCATGAAACGTAAGATTGGATATTCTTTGAAGATACATGTAGATGTTTTGTGTCTTAAAACAGTCAACGACTTGATAGCCCATTGATTGTGTTTAACAGCTTTCAAGTTGTCTATACATGTAGAAGTAAGCTATATTTTGACCGCATTATTTCCTAATACCCTTCTCAGAGTTTAGTCTCACTTTTTCTTGATTCAGATTTTTTTTAGTTAATTGAATACATGCAAAAATGTTTTTGCAACAGTGGGGAAAATACTACTTTCTATATGATCTTTTTTTTAAACATGAAATGTATTGTTAATTGTAAATGGGTCAACTCTAGAACATCATATAGTAGGTATTTAAGACTGCATGGTTGGGCTTTTACTTTGCCCTACTGGTGTGACTCAGATGAACACCAACTTTTTGACTAATCACATTCACTAGCTCGCAGGTGTAATGAGTTGTGGTCATTGTATTTTTTTGCATATAGATCCATGTCTAAATCTTGAGTTTTTAAAGGCCACATATAGCAGAAATTCCAAGTTTGAACTCGAGTTCATTCCAACACCGCACCAAAATATATAAGTAAATTTACTTGGATAGTTACGTTACTCAGGATGGCCATCTCAGTATAAATGAATGGCAAACCCTCTAATCACAACAAACTACTTGTATCAATATATTTTCTTTTTAATCAAAATGAAAGAGCAATGGAGACCAGTCTTCTTTCCTTTGCGTTAGCAGCATTTGATGCTGTTCTTTCTTTTGCTTGGATTATATTGACCCATGCGAAATCACAACAGTAATTTGGAGGAGGAAGGGCAGAAAAATGGTGGGCACTGATCTTGCTGTCAAATCATGTTCTCTACTATTCTTGTTTACATAGAGGCACCAGGAACAGGTGCTGTGAAGTTCAATATTCCCAAGAAGCCCTATGTCATGTCCAGCCCAACCTTCCCCCCAGGGGAGCAGCCATCAACTCCTACCCCTTCCTCTCCTGGTAATGCCAATGCTGCACCTGGAGCTGCTCAAACACGGTGAGAATTTGGACTGTCTACAGACTTGGAGCTTTTCCTTTAGTGAATTGCATCCTGATTATTGACCCTCTCTTTCCAGGCCTCAGGACTGGCCCCAAGCCATGAAGGAGTATGTCCAGCGCTGCTTCACTGCTTGTGAGACTGAGGATGACAAAGACCGCACAGAGAAGGTGCTAAAGGAAGTTCTGCAGGACCGGTTGAAAGATGGCTCTGCCTACACCATTGACTGGACCAGAGAGCCGTTACCAGAGTATTTATATACATAGCTTACATGGTTGCTTTGTACAAATGTTTTCAAACCAGTCCTCGGAGACCAACAATAGTTGCTGTTAGTTTTCACTTCTGCCTGGTAGTTAATTATTTTTATCCTGATTTATCAATTCACAAAACCCCCTTTTGGTTGGCTTAGTACTTATTTTATCTCTATGTTGCTGTTTTATTCCAATTCCTTTCATCCCTTTTCCGTTTGACTTTTTTCCACTTTCCACTTAGTTTACATCAGGAGTTTCCATATATTGTAATCTAAACACATTTCTGAAGATATTACAGTTTAAGTCTGTGTTTTTTTAAATCAATATGGCCTGGACAGGTATTTTAAGATCCTTGTGGATTCTGCACTGATCTAGGGTGGTTGTGGCATACATTCACATATTCTTAATGTGTGAGAGGATTTAAGTCTCTAATCTCTTGCCTTCTGACTGAATCGTTATGGTATCATCAAGATTGTTTTTAAATAAAAGCCCCCCCAATAGAATCTGGACAAGTCTTTAAATACTCCTGTAATATGAGTTGGTTGAAGACACAATTCAAAAAAGAGATCATTACTATTTAAAAGAAACGTGAAGAACATTTGTAAAACTACAGGAAGTGAAAGGGGGCATGTTAGAAACATGGTGGACCTGGTGAAATATGATGACTGTTCTCCGTGTCCCTGGCATTCATTCTCTTCAACCCTTGTCTTTCCGTCTAGACTGAAGGCCAAGCAGTCTCGCTGGGAGGCAGTGCCATCCCAGAGGACACTGGACAATTCAATCAACCGTGGTGGAAGTATAGCTATCTCGACACGAGGCAGGGGTGGTAGTCACAAACTGGGCCACTACAGGAATGTCTTCTCTCAGAGGAGCCCCTCTTCCAGTTCTTCTCGTTCCTCCTCCCGTTCACCATCCCCTTCCTACAGCCGACACAGAGACCGCAGCAACCAGAGGCACAGACGCAGGTTAATCACCATTTCCCCATCCCACTCCCTTTTTGCACTGTCTTGTACTAATTTATACCTGTTGTAAGGGGCGGCATAGCTCAGTGGGTAGAGCAGTCGTCTGGCGATCGGAAGGTTGCAGGATCGATCCCCGGTCCTGCATACAGCATGTCGAGGTGTCCTTGAGCAAGACACTGAACCCCTAACTGCTCCCCGAGCGCCATATGTTGGCAGCTCACTGCTCCTATACAATAGGTTGGGTCAAAAATGCAGAGAAATCCAAATTTCCCCTTGCGGGACTGATAAGGGAATCCTTTCTTTCTTTCTTTAAATGTGCGTTTTCTGTGCCTCAGTGATTCTGGCTCCCAGTCAGACTGCAGCATTTCCAGTGACCCTCGACCTCACTTGTCACGACGAAATCAGAAAGGAGCCCGTGGCCGGGGTAATGACAGGGATCGAGGACGAGGAGGTGGAAATAGGGGTCGTGGAAGAGGAGGAAAATCAAACAGAGGAAGAAGGTAAAATGCTGTTTTTTAATTTTCTAATTTTATTCTTCATCCAAAGCTTTTTGAACATTATTCGGGAGCCACAATTTTAGGCTTCAACTTTTAGAAATTCAGTTAACATCTACAATTGTACTACTACTTAGGCATAGGAGCAATTTGACGTAATGTGAGATAATTCCTCGAATATTAATCCTAGGAACATGGATGATTCCGGTTCTGGCATGGGCAAGAAGAGGAAAGGAGGCAATGCCGGTCTAGACTTCCATGACCCTAATCGGGAGGCCAAAAAACAAAGCAGGGCAGCTCGCTTCCACAAGCAACTTCGTTCTGAGCCTCTAGTGCTCTCCATCAATACCCTGGATCTCCCCAATGGAACGCAAGAGCCCATCAGCTGGGAGGACTGTCCTATTGTGGGCACTTGCCAGGATATCACCAAGAACTACCTACGGCTCACTTGTGCCCCTGACCCCTCCACTGTGCGGCCGGTGCAGGTTAGCTTAGTTCATCCTTGTCTTTTGTATCATTTGAGGTATGAAAGCCATAAATTGTTAAATCAATAGAAATGTACTCTCCTTTTAATGTTTTTTTCTTTTGTAAAATCCCCTTGACTCTTTTTGTGTGATTTATGATTAAAAATGAGAAGTGATTTTTACTGCATGTGAGAATTTGGTTTGGAACATGCTTAAGCCACCTGAAGTAAAGATGCTACATCCATGCTTCGCTCAGGCTCCACAAACTCTTTTGCCCAGGTGCTAAGAAAATCTCTGCAAGGAGTTAAAGCCCACTGGAAGACCCACCAGGACTATACATATGCCTGTGAACAGATGAAGTCCATACGACAGGACCTTACGGTAGTTTTACCTCATAAATTATAGTATATTCTTCTAGCTTAACTATGGTAATTTATTCTTTTTAAATGAGTTTTAACTAATTTCAACTGTCTCTTTAACAACCTCCCAGGTCCAAGGAATTCGAACAGATTTCACAGTAGAAGTGTACGAATGCCATGCACGCATTGCTCTGGAAAAGGTAAGGTTGTCCTCATCCTGGGATTTTCTTTTTGGGGTGGGTGAATACTGGTTAAAAATCAGTTTTGTCGTTAGGGTGACCATGAGGAGTTCAACCAGTGCCAGACGCAGCTGAAGGCCCTCTATAAAGACAATCCATCAGAAAACATTGGAGAGTTTACAGCATACCGATTGCTGTATTACATCTTCACCAATAATTCTGGAGGTAAAGCCAAATTTTGTTTTTAACTGGATAAATATTTATGACCTAGTGATATATATACATTGTGAATACTAAAACAGTCAAATGTCTATGTAAGAAATTTCAAATGTCAGGGATATAGTAAATGCTTTTTTCATATTCCATGCAAGTATTTCCCAAGCTGTAGTTCTATGCTGTTAATTTGGACTTTTTGTCACATCCTGTAGACCTGACGACTGAGCTGGTGTACCTGACCCCAGCACTTCGGGAGGACGATTGTGTATCTCATTCTCTTTCGCTGCGTGCTGCCTGGGCTTTAGGCAACTATCACCGCTTCTTTAAGCTTTACCTGAATGCCCCACGCATGGCCTCTTACCTCATCGATAAGTTTGTAGAAAGGGAAAGAAAGGTTGCACTCCGGGCCATGCTCAAAACGTAAGTTGGTCTATAAAAAATAATCCAGAAATGAGATCCTATTTTAAATTTTGTAGGTGCTAATTTTTTCCCCTCTGTCTTTTCTCTCCACAGGTTTAGACCTGACTTGGCGGTGCAGTATGTGCAGTCAGCTCTGGGTTTCCCCTGTTTAGATTCCTGTATGACCTTTCTTACTGGGCTTGGGGTCACCTTCTTTCCCTCTGACTCCAGCAAGATAGACTGCAAAGCTAGCTCAACCTTTTTGGCTACTTCATGAGGGAAGGGGTGGGGTTCCTGGGAGGGAGAGGAAGCACACTAAAGAGAGTATTTGGGGATGGCCAGGAAACCTAGAAATATGAATGCACTGCAGTCCAGACAACTCAGACAGTTGGGGAGAAAAGTAGTGGTGAGGTAGCATTTTGTAAATCATACAAAGGAAGACTTGAACTAGCAGATTCCACTACAATTTTTAAGGCTAAACACAGAACAGAGATGGACTCTTCACACATTGAGAGATATGGTCATAAACACAAGGGAGACTATATTAATACATAACTGTTCAAACATGGTAGTTTAGCCCAATGCTCAACTTCTTGACCAAAATATTTACTATATCAGAAACTGAGCTAAACATTTTAAGCAGGGATTATTCTTAAAATCCATCACCATAAATTAGAGACATAATTAAACCAGATTAGGAAGGAACATACCTCATGGTTCCCCATCCATTACCACCCTCAGATGTCAAAGCTAACAGTTTTCTGTTGTTGTTTTTTCCTTCCTCAAGTCAACAGCTCCAAACTCCTGAAGAGACAAGTTTTAACAGCCTAAAGGGAAACGAAGAGTGCTATTCTTCAAGTAAACCATCAAGGCCCACAGCGACTCTGAAGGCAAAGGATTCAAGACAACTTTACGTGGTTGCTCTCTATAGACTGAAAGCTGATATGGAGAAGATTCCCACAGAGTATCCAAGAGAAGAGTTGGTGGTTTGTATGTCTTGTCCTGCCCCCTGTTCCCACAAGGTCTGCAATTGGCTATCCAGCCTGTTCCTGCCAGCCAACCATACCTACATGAAAGCTGTGGACACTGAAATTTAATGTGCGGTTCCTGCTTTAGTCAAGTAGCATTTGCATCATTACCACTCGCACTTCCGAAAATGATCTCCCGGTGTTTGGAAAAGCTTTGCTTGAAGTCCTCTCCTATAAATGCCTAGTCTGTAATACATCTCAATCTGATAGGCATTGACTTGCATAACTGAAGGAAGCCTCTATTCAGAAACAAGGCTTCCCTTATTTCCTATAATATGAACCAAGGAGTCCCTCCACTAACCCAGTTATAGTTCCTGGATCCAGGCAGAAAAGAAATCCCCATCAATTGTCCTCAAGTGGAAGATTCCCCACCAGTGCTTGGAATCCTGAGTAATCAAGTCAGAAGTTCCTTCTACAGCAGCTCCAGGGAATGGCAGCCGTGAAGCACAACTTTGTGTCATCATCACCCATTGTCAGTGTCCTCATCATCATCATGGTCTACTGTGTCCATACTTGTCATTCGGATATGGCAGTAGAGGAATTCTGCTCAATGAGTCAATGGAAGTGTGACCCCCAATGCTTCCCAATGAAGAAATGGCCGGAGTGGTTTGTATGCTGCACCTGGTTGAGGTTGACCAGGCAGAGTACGTATGTATGGGTGGTAAGAGAAGGGGACCTCTGTGGACAGAGTTGGATTTGCACTTTGCAGAATCTGATTGTATGCCTCAGTTTCATGGGCGCTCCACAATGGAATTTTGGGAGTGTGTGTGTGTGTGCGCGCGCGCATGTGTGTGTGAATGCTGTACTGGGTAGTGTTTAATTTGAACGGTGGGATTTTTATTTTTTATATATATATATTTTGCTAGGCAGGTTTTTCCTTCTTTTGTACTGATTTGCAGATGGTAATTCACAATAATGTGAGTGAGGTGCAGTGTATTTTTTTCCACTTGCCCTGGTGGTTGAGCTCAAGAAATCCCACGTTTAAGGTATAGCTGGGTCAAAATTTGCCAAGTGGCCGATGTTGTACTGAAGCCACAGGAATACTTCAATTCATCAGATCCTACATATTTCTCAGGATTAGCACTAGAGCGCCAGAAATAAAACTGCCAGAGAATGGACCATCACAACTCTAGAACTACCTGAAGTGTTGGGATGGTGTTTATTATTACCTTGTCTGGTATATTAAGTTCTGGACTGAGACGAATACCACAGCACTCAAAAGTTATGTCGCTCAAAAATTGGTTTCGACATCTTTTGAGATTTTTCCCGCTTTATAGAATGGACTTCTTTTTTTCTCCAACCGTTTTCAGTGTTAATCTACACATTTTGAACCCGGGATGTTATTTTTAAAGTGCTCTAGGTGTCCTGTATAATCCAGCATTTCCTGCTGGTCCATGACATATTTTGTCCAGTTAATGAGATTTCTGTCTTGTCTCTAGTGTGTAGTTTTACTCAGTTCACACAGGGTAAGTGTGATCCATTTCTCTGTGTGTGTGTGTGGTCCACCAAAGTTAACATTGATGTGAATATGTACATTTGATTACAGACTCAAGTTAAGAGCCAGATATTTTTTCTTACAAATCTTTGATAAAACTATCACAGCATTATTCTTACTGCTGTTAATATATATTGGAGGGGATTGTTTTCTGTTCTTCAGTGCAGCCTGGCCAGTGGGCTTAAACTTTTCTTTTGTGTCGTCATGGATTTTCACAGTAACATAAGAAGCCCACGTTATTTAGTCATTGTACTCTTACAGTGAGAAAAAATGGTGTGTGTGTGTGTGTGTGTATGTGTGTGTGTGTGTATGTATATATATATATA
>OMLC01096619.1:0-22311 GCA_900302585.1 Regalecus glesne | reverse complement strand
AATCCCGCCGTTTTTCCCCGCTAGCGGGGCTTGACCGGTCCATGGATTCGTCTCCTCCAAGTCTCTCTATCGCTTGCCATCCCCTTCTCCAACCCCATCACCCTCATGTCATTCTCAACCACATCCTTCCATCGCCTCGCTGGTCGTCCCCTCCCTCGCGTTCCTGCCACTTCCATTGTTAAGACTCTACCCACTTCTGTATCCTCACCTCTTCTCAACACATGCCCAAACCACCTCAAACGCTGTCTCCTTAACCACTCTTCTATCGACTCTACACCCACCCTTTCTGCAACCTCCGAGCTACTAATCCTGTCCCTCAATGTAACTCCACACATCATCCTCAGCATCTTCCTCTCTGTCGAAACCAGTTTATTCAATATAAATGGATAAATGGAAGTTACAATATTTTGTCAAAACAGAGATCCAGTTGGGTCCTACCAATTCAGACTTTTTGGGTCAGATAATAATTTTTGGGAGAAAAATAAATGCAATTATAATCTAAACTTAAACATTTTCTGTGGTTTTAGGAGTTAGAATGCATACTGCTAATACAAAAGCAAACTGGAATTGTGTAAAATCATCATGTTGAGATAATTGAGTGAGACTACGTTAAAAGAACCTCTACACTTGTCATAGTTCCTGATGTCTGAGCATCAATCCATCAGTCCATACAATCTAAAACTAAGATAAAGCAATACATAATAGAGTACAATGTTTACTTAGTTGAAAGCTAAGTCAAAGCCTGTTTTGGGGATACAAGTGGAATTTTCCCAAAAAGCATTTGTATATTTGAATTTGAGAGGCTGACTAACCCCTACTCTTCCACAATAAGTACTCCTAGAGCCAGGCTGACAGTTAAAACCAAATGATTATGATACCTACCTAATCATGTGATTGATGATGATGGGGTCAGGATGCTGAAGGAGGCCTGCCAGTTTCATGGGGATTTCTGAGAACCTCATACGAGGACAACCAAAAATCTGCATATTAGGTCAAAAAACAGAGTAAGTTTGATGCAATGTAGTGGAGGAATCTGAATATAGGTGTTAATCTGCCATTAAGAAATAGACTTTCAATTTAAATGAAATAAAAAACATGCTTACATCAGTTAATTTCCTATGCAAAGGTTAAAAATGCCTGATTATAACCTGTGTAGTATCTTTGACTACTGATCACCTACTACGCACCCATTATTGCTTTTTATACTTGATTGGTAAGATTTCTACTCTTACCTATGGCTAATTCTATTATACCTATTACTTTATTTTTTGGCCCTTTATTTATTGCTTTATATGCATGTGTATGTATGCACACTTTTTATTATAAGCCTTTATTTTACTTCACTTTATTTCTATCTCATGTTTCTGTAATGGAGTCTCCCAGGCAAAAAATCTCACACGACTGTACTTGTACAACCGGAGGGATAATTAATATCTTTAATCTTGAATGTAAATGTTTGGAAGAAGCAAAACATCACAGCTTTCAACCAAACCTGGCTGGAGCCATGAGTCATGACAATTTCAAACATCTGGGAGTGAACATCAACAAAGATTTGGCATGGACTAGCCACACCACCACTATTGATAAAAAGGCCCAAAAGCATCTGTACAGCCTCAGGTGACTAAAGGAATATTAGCCTGAGGCCCCAAATCCTCATCTCCAAGGAACCATCACCTTATCGTGGTGGAGAGGTTTGAGTGTCTCTATGATCCCGAGAGCTGTGCTGTCTGGAGCCTTGTGCTCCGGTTAGGGTCTCCCATGGCAAATTGGTCTCTGGTGAGGGACCAGACTAAGAATGGTTCAAGAAACCCCCATGAAAGATCCAAAAAGAAGTGACGTTACCCTGCCCAGAGGAAGCCCGGGGCCCTCGTCTGGAGGCAGGCCCAGAAGGAGGGCCCGTCAGCGAGCGCCTGGCGGTCGAGTTTGCCAAGGAGCTCAGGCGGGCTCAGCCCGAAAAAGCAACGTGGACACTTCTCCATCCTGTAGACCC
This sequence comes from Regalecus glesne, assembly GCA_900302585.1. NCBI lineage: Eukaryota > Metazoa > Chordata > Actinopteri > Lampriformes > Regalecidae > Regalecus > Regalecus glesne. The sequence continues at coordinate 20,321 of OMLC01096619.1, read as the reverse complement.
ACCACCTACAGGAAGAACCAGTGGGGTCGGGTGCACTGCCGAACAGGTAGCAGTGAAGGCAAAGAGTCTCAGCGGACCAGAACCAAGCAACAGAAGCTGGCATTAGGGACATGGAATGTCACCTCCTTGGGGGGTAAGGAGCCAGAGCTTGTGTGGGAGGTGGAACGGTACCAACTAGATCTGGTGGGGCTCACCTCTACTCACAGCATTGGATTTGGAACCAAGGTCTTAGATAGGGGTTGGACTTTATACTACTCAGGAGTTGCTCAAGGTGAGAGATGCCTCAGGTGGAGAGGGAAGCCTCAAGACAGACCTGGTAAGCCCAAACATATAGTGCGGGTGAACTGGGAATGCTTGGAGGAGGACTCTGTCAAGAAGACCTTCAACTCCCACCTACAGCAGAGCTTTTCTGACATCCCTGTAGAGGTCGGGGACATTGAACCTGAGTGAGCTATGTTCGAAGCTTCCATTACCGAAGGTAATAGGTGCCTCAAGGGGTGGTAACCCACGAACACACTGGTGGACACCAGCAGTTTGGGAAGCTGTCCGATTGAAGAAGGAGGCCTTCCAGGATAAGTTATCCTGGGAGACTCCAGACGCAGTTGCAAGATACGAACAGGCCTGAAAGATGGTAGCCTCAGTAGTGAAAGAGGCAAAGCAGCGAGTGTGGGAGGAGTTTGCAATCAATGTCATCAGTGCCCTGCTCCCTACAGGTTTTACAGTTCTTGTTGCAGCCACCAGGATGGAATGTTTGTCCCCTCTATGAAACTACCTCTCATTACATCCCAGTTGGGATAAGGTGAACCAGACGGTGATCAGAGAGGCCCAAGGCTACATGAGCAACACAACAATAGGTATCCTTTAATATTGTATAGCAATGATCCAGTGTTTTGTCCCTAACATACAGTCTGTATTTTGCCAGTTTGTGGCTAAGGTTTGCTCTGTTAAAATCCCCAGGTTAATGAGAAGGGAGTCTGCATATTTGCACTGAGTTTTTGAGAATTCATCAGTCAGGTGTTTTAATGTCCCTTAAACAAAGGCTGGGGTGGGATATAGACACCGACTAGAATAATTGATGAGTCAATGAAAAAGGACTCTTAGTGAGGGATCCAGGATTTCTTCCACACTGTAACATTCTGTACGGCAACATCATATTATGCCCCTCCTCCCCATAACTCCCTTTCATGGTCCACCCAAAGGAGTGGAAACTGCAGCAGATAAAGATTACTGTCCATTATATGCTCACTAAGCCAGGTTTCAGTGAGGCACAGAGTGGCAAATCTGAAAAAAATCTGAGTTTTTTTTTCTCTTTAATAATAGTTTGCCCATCCCATTGGCCACAGCGTACATTCACCAGTGGATTGACAGCATTGCAGTTCTAAAATTTTCACTGTCAAAAATGTACAAGCACTAAGGCTTGTTTACTCCATTAGCATATTCGTTACAGTCCATAGAGACTAGCACCTGCCAAAAGCTAAGTGAGACTTTCATTAAAATGTTTAATTAAAGTCAGGAAACAAGTCTGCTTAGTTTGTCCTGTTGACCATGGGAGACTTAAAAGTTCTTCCTTGGTATGTGATCGGTGAGTGGGTGCTGAAAATTAAGCAAATAATAAATAAATAATAAAAACAAATTTAAAAACACGAGAGAGCACAGAACTGTGGCTCCTGTCTGCAGTGCCATCTTGATTACAGCCATTAATGTGCCTATTATGCAGGACATCTATACCAAGGGGAGCATTTTTTAAAACATGGAAAGTGCATGATAATGCACTTTAGAATGTTAATATGTCAGATTTAGCCACCAGGCTAATTTTAATCTATTTCACGTAGCCAAGCAGCTAGAGGTTCAGTGTCTCAGTGTCAAGTACACTTCCACATGCTTTCTGAAGGAATCACAAAAAGAGGTGAATCAGTTCAACTGGATCAGACGTTTATTTAGAGACGTTTCTGAATAAGCTCCTGATCTAGTTTAACCGATTCACCTTTTTGTGATTTCCATACCTGGATTATTGAGCATGCATCAAAACTTTCTGAAAGAACTGAGGATTTACCACCAATCTTCCAATTACTATAAAAACACCCTACCTCATGAGCTATGCCATTCCATCACTATCAATTGCTGTGCCATCTGCTCTTTGCACTTTTTATTGATAAAATCCCAGTTCATTATGGTTAGTTTAACTGACTGCAAAATCCAACACTTACACAAGTTTACTGTTTACAATATCAATGTAATATCAAATTACAATACTATTCCATGGACATTCTCAAATATGGTACACTGTCCAACAAAGTATACCCAGAGTTTGGACTATCTTTTTTTTAACATGTATCACATTTTTTCACTTTTGATTTCTCCAAGTATTTTCATTTCTCATTTGTTTATTGAGATGGCAAAAGACGCATTTCATAAAGAGAATAAGTGTAAACTTACTTTCATACATGACATTAATTTGAAACTTGCATGGTAAAATATAGCCACTGAAAAAAAAGCTGCTGAAGTAGTAAAAACCTCTTCAACCGTAAGAGAAGCAGTTCACCATTGCAACTATTTGTGCATGAATGTATCCTGAAAACTTTTCGGCCTACCTGTCCGAAATAGCGGTTGCAGTTGATGAACTCTTTTTCGTGGCAGTCCTGCAGCTTGTTGTTCTTGATGTAGAGCCACAGGGCCTGCATGATGCTGGCCCGTGTCTGGGTGTGGACACCCAGCAAGCGTGCCAAGCGCAGGTCCAGTTTGTACTGAGGGGGCTGGAGAGGAGAAAGGGCCACCAAGGTGGGTCAATGGAAAGATTAGGGCAATAGAGGGACATAATAGCAGCAAGAATGCAAACATTGCTCTTGTAATATACATGGCTGGAACACTGTGTAGCAGATTGCTCACAATTAACCTAAATGATTTAGGAGAGGCTAAATTGAGCCTGCACTAATTACAACACACCAATGAGAGAACAGGTGTTCTGGCTCACAAAAAAGAAGTGAATCGATTCAACTGGATCAGAAGTTTATTTAGAAACGTTTCATCACTCAAACAGGTGACATCTTCAGACTGAAGATGTGATCCTAAATGTGCAAAAAGCCTTCAATGCAAGTGCATTTTTGATGGTTGCAGGTTTTGGGGCAGTGTCAGTATGGATTTCTTGGCTATGCAACATATTAGTAGGAGCACACTGAGAGGATAAGTGGTAGCATGTGTCATTAATTAATTAATTAATTAATTAATTAATTGTATATATTAATTGATAATGCTTGTTAAATAAATAGCAGACACCATAAATTGATTCCCTTATCAGTCCCACAAGGGGAAACTTGGAATTCTCTGCATTTTAATCCATCCTGTTGTATAGGAGCAGTGAGCTGCCACCATATAGCGCTCAGGGAGCAGTTAAGGGTTCAGTGTCTTGCTTGAGGACACCTCAACATGCTTTCTGAAGGACCAGGGATCAAACATCTCACCTTCCGATTGCCAGACGACCGCTCTACCCACTGAGCTATGCCGGCCCTAGTTTTTCCTTCTTTTCCTTATCTGACAGACTCAAATAATTTTCTCTGCAGATACCACTTTATTTGGACACATATTAGGAATGCTACACTGCCAGGCTCAAGGAAGCCTACTATATAGGCATATAAAGAAGCAATTACAAAATACTACTGCACTAAATGTCTGTTGCTAAAAAAATCTCAGCAGGAAAAGGTATAAATGTGTTGCTTTAAAAATCGTTAATTCATCATCAACCGCTTATCAAGATCTGCTTATTCAACCGCAGATCTGCTTGAGCCTATCCTCACGCTTACTGGACGGAAGGCAGAGAAACACCCTGGACAGGTGCCATTCCATCTCAGGACAGGTGTGAGGGATTAAGGGCATTTACCCTTCCAAATGCCCCACAGTGGATTCAAAGCCACACCCTCTGGCTCATTAGTTCCTGAAGCGTGCTCTACCCTTGAGCAACCACAACCTCAAATCTTGATGCCACATCTCATATTCATCTATAGAAAGAAAGCAAAGATAAATATATTTTTTTCATCTTTGCATTTTCCATCTTGGTATGCAGCAAAGGAGCCAGGTCGGATTTGAACCCAGACCACTGTGGTAAGACCACAGTGTAAGAACTCAGCCTGATGTGTTACACATGCTACCAAGTAAGCCACTGAGGTGCCCTGGGATTACATCTTTAAAACCAAAAGATTCCCCAAAGTCACCGCTGCAAATGTAAACATGCATGATGACGGATACAAGTAGTAACTTTAACCATCGATCAATACAATAAAATGTGATCCATTTAATGTGTCTGTGGCGTCTCCTTACATGTAAGATGAAAGTGTTAATATAGGTCATGTCCCAGCTACAAGATAATAGTGGAAAATGTAGTATGCACGTGTAATTCTGTGAAAACACACCTGGTGGTCGAGCATAAGAAGCAGGGTACATTTTACGTTCACATCCCCAGGCCTTTTGACCTGGAAGCCATCAGTCTCCTGGGTGGTAGGCATTCGGTGCCACTGACAGAGGAACAAAATAAAAGAAAATATTATATCAGAATAAAACTAGAATGAATCCATTTGATGTATGACATAAAAGGGAATGTATTGGTGACTAGAGCAAAACTAAATATGAGCTAAAATATGAGAAAACATGGTTAATTTAATTGTTTCAACCTATCACAGAATTGTATAAACAATAAATTGTATTTAGTAGATAGACGCTGTAAGACTTCTTCCAGGTTTTTTTTTGAGTTTTAAGTATAATATTTCACCCGAAAACAATCTCTTGAAGTAGTTCAAAATTTGAAAACAACACTGGCTGAACTGTGGCAGGGGGTTGCACTCAAAAAACAAATTTTAAACGCCCATGTAATTTTAACGATGCAGACTTGGTTGTGGGGAATGCATTTGACTGTGCTTCATACCTCTACCAAGTGGTTGTCAGGTCCATAAAGCTCCTTGTCAAGCTCAATGACCAGACTCTTGAAGAAGGATGAGAACTTCCTCTTCTGCTTCCCAGGCTTGAAATAGAAATTTCAAAGGAGAAATGGGAGTGTAAATGCACACACACACACAAGTGCTATTTTGTGAGACTTATGATGCGTTGTCTTGCTGCCCTGTGCTGACTCTGACCACATCAGGGGGCAGCTGGAGCCTGGGAGGCACCAAGTTGGGGAGAAAACGCGTAACCCATTGTATCCTCCCCACCCTTACCGAAGCATGTGTTTTGCGCAATACGCTCCCTTCTCACCCCTTTCCTCATAGCCCCCCACCCCCCACACACACCAACTCAAGGACTCCTACACATACCAACCTATGAAGCAATGTGTAGGAAAATTGATTTTTCTCGCTGCTCTAGCTGACATAACAAGCTTGAGTTGGCACTGGGATTGTATGGCGGGAGGATACACATGTCAGCTGATAGTACATAATGGCCACTGCTTTCCATTCCCCATTTCAAAGAGGAACATGCATTTGCAAGCCTGAGTATATGTGTGTGCTAGGAGGATGGGGCAGGGGGGTTAAACACACATCTGGTTGCTTGGTGTGAGCCAAGGACACAGGCTGATCGAGGCCAAGCATAGTTTTTTTTGGAGAAAACATCAGAGCATGCTGAAATACTTGGACCCAGACAATACTGGGACAATTGCGTGGAGTGGACCTGGGTAAGAAGATTCAGATGTTAAGAGCATGATTGCAGTAAAAAGCAAAGGTTATTTTCTGGTTGGTGAAAATGTTAAAAGTTTGTCCTATAATTCATAAAAGATATGTGCAAGTCTCAGGCCTTGGACCATTTGGACAGTGTCAATGAATAGTCTGTCACTTACATCCTCAAGAAGTTTGCCCTCCACCCTTAGCTCCCAGGATGACACTTTTTCAGCTTCCTCCCCCTCAGGCTTGCCAGGGGTGTATGTGTTTGAGATGTAGATTCTCAGCTTGCGCTTTTGCTTTGAGTCAGGGGAGAAAAAGAGGTGAGCCTGTATTTGGAAGATACAATTGCTACTCCATTGAAAAACAGCGTCTTTCAAATAAAAACAAGAAAGATTAAAGAAAATCTGTTTTATCTGGCAAATCACTTTGCAGAGCATCATGTGACATATTTCAGATAGCACTCTAATAAACAAGAAAATTAGAAACTGTAAATTCTACAAGAAATAAAATCCTTTATACCTCTCTCTTCCCTAGCATGTATGTATGCAAGGAAGAATTGAACAAATATTAATTCAAAATCATATAAGCTTAAAGTTCATCATTATGGAGCTTTACTGTGATGGGTTTCTTAATGGCTTCCTGGATCTCCATCCGTTTGCGAGCGATGGTCTGGTCCAGTTTCCTCTCAAATGCTAAAAGGTCCATGTAGGCTTGGGACTCAGGAACCAGATCTCGAATCTAAAGAGCAGTATCAATTTTAAGTATCAGGGATTATCACCCCACCTATTAATATAGGAGGATATATCTATCCAGGATGTTATCCAATGGCTCAGTGTTATCTTACCCTCTGTGGGAGAACTTTGTCTGCCATTTTGCGTCTTTTGGCACTGAAAAATACAGGAAAGATAATCTAATTTAAGGATTTACACAACACTGTAGAGCTGTTTGGGGAAAAAAACCCAAAAATGCACCACTCTTTAAAAAAAGTAACTAATAGCCTAGGTCTGAGCCTAACCCCACCCACTGAATAATTTAGAAAATGCTAAAGTAGGCAAGGGGCTGAGATGGGGGCCAAGGAGGGGCTGAGAAGGAGGGGGTGGCTGTGAAGCAGAAACATGGGCAGGGGTAGCTGGGGAGGTCCACAAGAAGGACTTGTTGTGAGTCAACAGCTCACCATTGTACCCAGTCCCCACCACTGGCTTACCAGCCGGCGTGGCATCAAACCCCATCATGCAAAGACATCACAATGTGGATATGCCGCGGTGGCTCAGTGGTAGGGTGTGTGCTTGGTAGTCAGGTGCTGTGGGTTAATATCCTGCCGCAGTGCTCGGTAAATATGAGACATTAATTGTAAAGTGCTTTCCGTGGTCACCACACTATAAAAGCTTTGCATAACAAGTACATTTTCCATTTACAATGTAAGTATTACTGAGTTCCACCTGCTGCTTTTTGTCAACATTTTTTCCTCCAAGTGATCCCATTAGTAACCACCCACACATAACTAGGACAAGCATTCTGAGGGAACCTAAGATTGAACCACCAATCTTCCAGTTGAGCATGATGGCTCATTGGTAGAGTGTGCACCTGAGTCAGAAGCCGCGGGCTCATATCCCCCTGAAGGCCACAGTAAATGTGAGGCATTCATTGTAAAGCACTTTGAGAGGTCACTAGACTAGGCAGAGAACCCCCCCCCCACAAAGCATTAACAAGGAGCTGAAACTAGGAGTAAGAAAAGGTGCAAAAAAAGAAAGGACACTATTTAAATGCAAATGAAGACTTTGTCCCATATTTAATCATGGTGCCTCTAACAGTGGGCAGAAATACAACCAAAACCTGTCAATTACCTTCCCTGCCTATAGTTACAGTAAAAGCTGTTTTCTAAATTTTGTTTATCTCTTCTGGCTAACCATTGCTCTCACTGTGAGAGTTCGAATACCCTTGGGCGTTTGTAAGATCTTAAGATGTCAAGTTTTGCCCTGTGGTTCACTAATATGCCCCGAGTGCATCACATTTATGAGCAAGACCTCACAAGACAATAGACCTATTGAGGAGGAAATTGTTCAATACTGCAGGGAATCGCAGCTGGCCACATTTATTAGCAAGTGGCGTCATTTAAGTCTGAATTAGCCACTTGCCCTTACCGCTTTGAGGGCACTGAGGGGTGGTCATGAGATGCTCCTACGTCTTGACTTAAGGTCATTTTGTTTATTTTAAATCTCTTTTCCTGTGCTACAACATAGAGGTTGTCTTTCAGGCTCTTGGTTTGGTTACCACTGACCGCCCAACCTACAGGTCATGGATCAGGTCTGCATAGTGTTGTATTGCTGTTTTTGTTTGTGTTCCACAATAGATTTATCTAATGTCAAAAAGTGACACAGAGAGTGAAGATGCTTTTCCCTTAAATGAAACAGTTCAGTATCTTATCTGCTATCCATCAAGGTTTGGAATTTCTTTATAAGTAAAGCCTATTTTGAGGACTAACCTAGGTCAGAATGTGATAAAGAAAAACAAACATCAGGGTTTTACAACACGGTTGCATTTTATATGATCTTAATAAAATCAAAAAGAGGTAGCCAGCCCAACAATCAAACAGATGAGAACTCAATTTTATATGGTAACTGCTATATGGACTTGCTCTTATTCATATGGCTATGAAGAATCAGGGGTTCACTAGGTTTAGTATCTGAGTTACAATAAGATGCTGTGTTATTTTCCTGCTAAGTTATGAGATATGATGAAGAAGTTTCATGAGTAGAAAAGAAAGCTGAATTCCATTACACCCCTTATTCAGATATAAGGCATTATTTCAAGTTCCAATAAAACAGGGGCTGTACACACAAAGCTGCTGGTAGCAGTGTCACAACAGATATGAAGAATAGCTGTGGCATTGGCATTGAATAATTGGGCTCCAAGTAATCAAAACTGGTTCCTCTTCTCTCCCTCTCACTTGCAAATAAATAATTCTTTCACTTATATCCCTCAACTTACCCACGTCTTAGGGCTCCCAGAGCTCCTTGCTGTTGTTGTTGCTGATGATGAAGGAATCGCTTTCTAGAGGTCTCCACAGTGGGGGGCCCCATGGCTGACCGTATGGGCATGTTGCCAACACCATATGAGAGCCCAGAGACCTGGCCCCCTACTGACCCCATTGGGCCCCCTCCCCTTGTGGGTGGTATTCCTGGGCGCTAAAATAACAAAGCAAAAATCCAAAGAATTGAATAGATTTCCATTTTTGACAATGAACAATTTTGTAGGAGAATAAACACTAACAGCAACTAACACAAGATAGATACATTTCGTGACAAGAAAATAAAAGGCACATATGTACTATGTATTGTTAATTGAATATTGCATTGAAGAATTGAGATGGTCTTGACAGCAGTTTTTCAGAAATATCTCCCTGCAATTTGTGCTTTGATTGAAATCAGGATATATTTTGTCAGTAAGTCATAATGCAAAATGCCATACTATTATCCCTCCATCTCTCCTTTACTCCCTTTTCTATCCATCTGTTTATTTCTGTTCAGTTTCTTAATACGCTGCTGCTGACTTGACTCTGTCATTTGTAAGACATGCAAAGACCTACATTCATGTCCCTAATTCATAAAATGAGTGATCTGTAAAACCGAAATAAAAAAAAGATATTCAGACTTTTTTGTGAGAGATGGTGATCAATGACAATGTTGGTATTTTCCAACTGACACTATCTTATCGCTCTGACCACGTGACTCTAACTCTGTCTCAAGTTCATGAATATAATCATGCTCGGTTCAATAGAACAGTTGAACAAACTCAGACGAACAGCCGATCAAATCATTCAATCCCTTATATGACCTCCCGCCCCAACTTTCAACATTTTATCCAAAGTTGTAAAAAAAAAGAACGACTATATTTCAAATCCGGAAGCACAGCTTGATGTTTCAATGATACAGTGCTCCATTTTCTTACTCATCAAAGTTAGCTTTTTGTATTTTCTAACGAGCTTCTATGTAACTGGGCGTATTTGCATATATCAAAATATGTCGAACTACACTTAGTCTTAACCGGATTTTAAGAGCCAGGGTAAGGGCGCACAGTTTCAGAACAAATTTCTTTTTTAAGTATCTACATTGCCACGCTTGCCTCAGAATGTTAAGAGAAATAAACCCACCGGGTGGTACTGAGAGGCGCTGCCAGTGGGTCTAGGGTATCCCGCCGGAGTCTGCGGCATTCCCGGAATCCTCATCCCCGCATTGTGTCCGGCGTTCATGGGGTTCAGGTTTTGATTAATGGGGGGACCCGAAAAGCCTCCCCTCGAAGACATTCCTAGAGCTACAAGTGGTTCACCGGGGGCTAAGACTTTCACAGCTTGGCACCGAGGACAACTTCCAAGTGATCTGGCAGCTTTAAAAACTGACCACGACAGCGGAGAGAAGTTTAGATCAGGTCAGCGCTACGTCTGACAGTACACTCACTGTCAACAAAAAGCTAGCTAACGTTAGCTTGTTAGCTAGCAGTCCCAAGTTCCGGGGTTTGCTCCAACAACGGAGGTCGTGTTTCTCTTCTTGCTTTTTTGCGAGTGATGCTTGTTGTATCCGCAATTCCCTAACCTTCCCTGGGGTGCCTTAACAGAACCATTTTGTTAGTTTGACTTGTTATATGTAACAGTGGTTAACACGTGAGATGAGCACACGACGAATGCACTGCCCACTTTTCTCCCACCCCATGTCGGTTGCCAGTCAGTTCTAGGAAATGAAACCAGTACATCTAACGACCAGAGAGGTGTGGGCTGCCACCTGCATTTTCAATAAACCAACTCGAACACATAACAATACCAGAGCCTACACATCCCAAATATAAACCGCATAACAATCAAAGCAAACAAGAAAGGTGATGACAACAGTTGCAAACAACAAAAGCAAAAATAAGTAATATGTTAAGGGTTGTACAGCGCAGTAGGTAGAGCGTTCGTCTAATAATCGGAAGGATACAAGTTCGATCCTCGTTCCTACTGAATGCATATCGAGGTGTCCGTAATCAAGATACAGAATCCCTAACCGCTCACTGACCACGACATGGTGGCAGCTTGCTGCTCCTATACACTAGGTTAAATTGCAGCGAAACCAAATTTCCCTTTGTGCGACTGATTAGGGAATCCATTCTTTAATAAAGACGGTGTAGTTTAAACTTCATATGTATAAATTATACGTATAGAATAGCACATCCCTACAAATGGCCGTTAGGTCCCAACATATGTTGAGACCAAAAACCAGCCAAATTGGGTCATCAAGTTCTTTCAGTTGTTGGCTTTTGAATGACGTTAGTAAAGTATGATTTCTCTTCTTCTGTTGAAGCGTGTCATGCAGTCCAAACTACTATTTTATAAAAGCAAATGTGTAACCAGAGCAGTCCAGATTTCGTCCAAGAGTCCCAAGAAATGTCAGATATAAATATGTCCAAATATGTTTTAGCAGGTTGCCCACCCCAAATGCCTGTTTTCCATGCGAACTTGTGAAGAATAATAAAACAACCCAGTCCACACATCAAAACAGCAGTCAACACAAGGAAACTAACACCCTGTGTTGCTAATTATTTGATATAAGTTGTCGGTCAGAATCCATTGTCTTGTATAATTGATAGATAGATAGATAGAAGTTGTTTAATTAGCCACATGAACAAGGCTGCTTTGGGAGCCGTAAGGGGTTCAATGCCTTGCTCAAGGACACCTCGACATACTTTCTGTAGGGGATTTAACTAGTCTACAGTTATTAGACAAGCAGCTTACCTCTGAGTTCTACCTTCCCTGACAGTATCAGCCACCCATAATTTGAGATGAACCGTGTTATCTGGAAAGATGTCTTTTCAATAAAGCATGAATAAAGGCTTTTTGTTTAAATTAAGTTGCATGCATGTTGTAGTGATGGATAATTGTTGAAGCCCCAGTAGACTAACAATACTGTCCATCTATAGGCCGAGCTAACCAATCCCTGCTGGTGAAGTTATCACATTCAAAAGAATGCCTGGTCAACAAAACCATCCGTCAGAGCTCAATAGATTACCATTCAATGTTATTGCTGACAGCCTTGACCAATGAATATGTTATGTTTATGATTATTTCCCCCTAACATTTTGTTATGCATGTCTTGTATTCGCACTATATTTATTCTGGTCTGAAGGCAGTGGGCCAATGGGGACCTCTGCAGACAGCTTAGACTGAAGATGTTAGTTGTATGAGTGATGGAACACACAACAGCTCAGCCTCTGACCTAGTGTCACAGTTTGTAACTTTGATAATCTTGTCTCCCTACACATTAAAATGCTGTCAAGTTTCCATAACACCACAACAGACAGTAACAAATCATTTATTATGCTAGACAGATGAACAGACTAAGCTTTGATAGCAGCAATTCAACTATTGAAATATTTACAATATAACATCATACTCAGGATACACTTACATTGTAAACACACCATGTGAAGACATTTCCAAATGCAATAACACAAGACCAACTACCCACCAAATAACTAAACATATAAACCTGCTTTTCACAGAAAACATATGCTTTTATGAGGGGTGCATTTTCTGGACATTTCTAAAGACGTTTCCACAGGTGAACAACTGAATTAGTCCCTTCAAAAACCCAGCCAAATTACAGGTTAATTTACTGAGAAACTGTGATTATAATTGAGTGAATATGAAAATAAGAGACAAGCCATTAGTAATGATTGTCTGAAAGGTTACTCAATCCCTTTCCCTGAACCAGCTAGTGAAAATGACTACAGCTGTGAGAAAATCCATTTACATATGATGACCTCTCTTTTCTAAACAAAATATGTGGAGTTTGAAACATCAGCAGCTCTGTACAAGGTAGACTCTAGCAGGTATATTGATGACTTACATGAGCATACTTGTGCAGTGAATGTTTGCAGGTAGATCATTTATTATTTTGTAATCCAGCAGAGTAAAAAAAAAAAGGAATGATAAAGAAAGTGTTTGTATAAGGATTTGGAGGAAAGAAAAATAAGTCAAGTATAATCTGGAAGGATACTGCTTCTGCAGAACAACAAACACTGCAGATGTCACCCACAACATCAATTTCCATTGACTTAACAACAAAGAGCGTGGCAGGTAAAGGGTTATTGGTATTGCCCTGTGTCCATGTTTGTGTGTGTGTGTATATACACACAACTGTGAGAGTAGTGTTTATGTTACTGAGGAAATGTGTCTTCCTTCATTAGCATGCGTGGGCTCTCCTGGTTTTCCATACGACGTCTGGGGCCCATCATGCCTAGCAGAATAAAAAAGCAGATTCCGTGACAAGCTAGTTTTTGACAACATAAAATAGATTGCCGTATATTTGTGTTTTAAATAGTTGTTTGTTTGTTGTTGGTTATTTTTAGGGGGTTGTCCTTAGCCCGGTAACGGGAAACATATGAAGGTAAAACTAAGGGTAAATGTAAGGAATTATTTGATGGGCTGAATATTTCTATGATAGGTATGTCTCTCTTTTTATTTTACACAAGGCATAAACCAGTTCGGCATCACTGTTGCACTTGTTGTACGTCAGTCTGGATAAGAGCGTCTGCTAAATGCCTGTAATGTAATGTTTCCTTTATGAAACAAAATAAGGACATTTGATATTTGAACAAACTTATATGTCGTATCCTGCCCCGAGATGGAACGGTGACTTATCCAGGGTGTTTCTTTGCGTTCTACCCAAAGACCACTGGGGTAGGTCCCAGCAGATCCATTACCCAACTTTGGATAAGTGATTGGTGATGAATTAATTAATTAATGCTTGTATGTAGTATGAGACTGTAGGTGTTTAAGTTATCAAGAATCAGAACATTTTAATTCTTAACTTGTCTATTGGCGATTATTACAGTTATTATTATCTATCATACAGAAAAACTATTCAATTATTTTGTTGCGACTCCTTACGCCAAGGATTCAATGAATTATTTAATAGCAATAGCCTATCAAGCTACTAGAACAGTACTTCCTAGTGTGTTTGCAACTTTGCATACTGTTTTAATACTATCACAGTAGAAATTTCAAAGTTATCTTCTGACCAAATAGACAATATTTTCATTTGGCATGAATATGACTTCCCAACAAATTCAATAATTACGCAGATGGCATCAAGTAGTTTAAGGTTTTCATTTAACTTACCACTCTTATGCTTGAAGGATTTGGATCTTCTGGGTGAGTTTGAATTCTAAGGCACAGAAGCAAAATAATATCCTGTTAAAGTATGTATTTCAATTAAAGGGATAATGGCAGTGTCTCTCATTGACAATGAAAATAATTTTGCAATTCACAGAAAGTTAAATCAATTAATTTGGTTACAAGGTTTATTGAAAGAAATGTCTCATCACTCATCTAAATGACATCTTCAATCTCAACTGACTGCAGGTATCCCCAACCCTTATAAAAACACAGTTGCATAATGATGAAAGTGATGATCAGTTTAATATGTAAATTGTCATGACCATTAACAAAAGTTTAAATGCCAATGTGTACTATTCACATAGGAATGAGGAACAGTCATAATCGCAGCATTAGAAGATAGCAACAGATGTACTCTTACTCCCCCCAGTCCATGCTTAAACCAGCATTCCTCCTTATCAAGGATGTCCACATCCGCATCCTTGAAAGAGAGGCCACTGCCATGTAGATGGGTGTAGACTGCAGAGTCCTGGCCTGACATTTATGTCATCTGTGTTGTGACATCCCCTGTTTGGTTTCCCCAATGTGTAAATCAGAGCAATCCTCCTGGTACTTGACAGAATACATTATTATATTGCTATGTTTGTACTCTCAGACCCAATCCTTGGAGGGGATCAAGATGCCTAAACAGTGAACCAGCCGATTGAAGAGAGAAGGACAACAATTGCCTAAGCATAAATCAATGGTGATTCCATATGTGGCAGGAGTTTTGGAACAGTCAAGACCTGTGTCTTGATGCATGCTCAATATGCCAGGTCTGGAAATCCCATAAAGAGGTGAATCTGTTCAACTAGATCAGAAGTTTATTTAGATATGTTTTGTCACTCACCAGGTGACTTCTTCAGTCTGAGCTGACTGCAAGCACCCCCCCCCTTTATAAACAGTACATTGATACCACACAACAATATGCTGGGTTCATATGAGAGTTGGGTGATCAACTGCACATTCAGTGGCAATGAGCAACATTCACAAAGGATTGGGGAATATTTGCAATCACGGTATTGTAAGACGCCGACAGATGTACTCTCAGGTCATCACCCCTATTCAAAAATGAACGCCCCCTCTGGACATAAATGACCTCCTTCACCCCCCTTTCAAACCAGTGTTCCTCCCTATCAAGGATGTGAACATCATCATCTTGAATGAGTGGCCACTAGCCTGTAGATGGGTGTAGACCACAGAGTCCTGACCTGATGTGTTGGCTCTCCCATGTTGCGCCATCCTTTTAACCAGCGTCTGTTTGGTCTCCCCGATATACAAGTCACTGCAGTCCTCCTGGCATTTAAAAGCATACACTACATTACTCTGTTTGTGCCGGGGGACCCGATCCTTGGGGTGGACCAACTTTTGACGCAGTGTATTCAGGGGTTTGAAAGCAACTGAGACTTGATGTTTTGAGAATACGTGTCTCAACTGTTCCGCAGTCAGCTCAGACTGAAGAGGTCACCTGGATGAGTGATGAAACGTATCTGACTAAACTTCTGATCCAGTTGAACTGATTCACCTCTTTTTGTGAGTCAAGAGGTGTATTTTCACAACACTGCTTCTTAGTTATTTTCAAGATAAGATAAGTAAAGATGAAATATTCCTTTATTAGTCTTACAAAGGGAAATGTGTATTGTTATAGAAAAGTGGAAAGCAGGACAAAGGTGTGGGGGGGGCTGTCAAGCTGATATCAGCATCAGGAAGGGCATCTGTCCATAATCCCCCAAGCGCCATCAGTTTGAGTCCAGCCCCACCAGGATACAGGACGCCTTTATTTATTATTGTATTTTGCATTATTGTGAGGGGCGGCATGGCTCAGTGGGTAGAGCGGTCGCCTGGCGATCGGAAGGTTGCAGGTTCGATTCCCGGTCCTGCATACAGCATGTCGAGGTGTCCTTGAGCAAGACACTTAACCCCTAACTGCTCCCTGAGCGCCATATGTTGGCGCTCAGGTAGCTCACTGCTCCTATACAATAGGTTGGGTCAAAAATGCAGAGAACAAATTTCCCCTTGCGGGACTGATAAGGGAATCATTATTATTATTATTATTATAGGAGCAGTGAGTTGCCAACATATGGCACTCGGGGAGCAGTTAGGGGTTTAGTATTAGTCTCACAGGCGGAAATTGCGGTGTTACAACAGCAAGTGGAAAGCATAGTAGGAGATAAATAATAATACATTTCTCTCAATAAATATTGCGTTCAGATGAATTGATTTAAGTTCCTGTTTTTTATTGGTATTGAGCATGCATAAAAGATGATTTTGCAAATGAATAAAATATGAAATTAAAATCAGTAGATGTATCAGATTATTAACTTAAATGACTGATGTCAGGTGGGTTTTCAAATATTTTATAATGCTATTCAAGAAATGTATGTATATCGTTAGGTTTGTTACATGTTTTCCCATGTTTTTGTGACAGACAGACTTTCTAAACTGTATCCTCCTCTTTGCAGACTAATTGATGAGATATCTTAGAAACTCTGTCATGTCTTACTACCATGACACTTTTAAGGAAACTGCCAATTTCTTATCCAAAAAGACACACCAACAGCAGCATTTTGATGAATTGAAAACTTCTGTTGTTGAATTTAACTTCTGTATTTCTTAAGTATTTTTAAAGGCCTCAGTGAGAATGATTAACTGATACATTTTTAAGACTGTTTTGAAGCAGCACACACCATTAACGTATTCAAACTTTAATTACAGACACTATTTAATCATGGTTACAATAAAAATTTAGTGAAATAGCACCAAAACAAATTAGCTCAGACTATTCTTTTTGCAAGACAGGGTCGACAGGGTGCACATCCTGCATAACGACTGCTTCTTTCACAAAGTAATTGCTTATTTGGCAGAAAAGTAAATTCAATTTTCACAGATATTAAAACTTTCTAAAATGTGGGGGCGTTAAATTCTACATAGTGATAAAATTAGTGTTATGCACATTCCTACAAAATACGTGTACTAATAAGCTTTTTTTCAGTAAATTTTTAATTACCTTATCAGATTTCCTTTTCTTGGCTGCAAAAGGAAAAAACACATTAGATCATAGATTTTGAAAACAATTTTGAAATCTCTGAATCCAACACGCCAAACTGAATTTGAAAGCTGGTAATAGCTGGCAAAATCTCTACATTATCAAAAAATAGGTTAGAAATAGTTCACTACCTTTCTTTTCTGCCCCATAGGACCAGTCATTGTCATTTACATCATCGTTGTCCTCTTGGTCACTTTCTGACTTGTTGTTTGTGCTGTTACCAGTGACTATTCTGTTAAGGAGGAAGCCACAAGAAATAACAAATAGTGAGTCTACATTCCTTTCGTAAACCTGTAGACACCCCCCCCTGAAAATGAAACATAGATTTATTTAATGAGTCCAAATATTAACATCTCCATGTAATTTCTGAAGTGCCATATATTTTTAAAATAGATGAAACAGGTGTATATTATCTTTGTATTGAGTAAATGTAATTAGAACTTTAGCTATAGGTTAAGTTGTCACCACTTTAGAGCTGTAGTTTGAACATCAAGTTATTCAATTTTCTTTATTCTCGCGGTCAAGCTACAAGTATCTCTTCCCCATTATATGTTGTTCTAGTTGGCCTAAAAGACACAGAGGGGATCCCCTGCACCATTAAAAGTGCTTGACATATGTCAATGACCAGTTTCCTTAGAGCACCTTGACAATCCTGTTGGATTTCAGTGGAACAGAGACTTTACTTAGGGTAAAGGTGGTCAGTTGGTTTATCCATGTACCTGCGGTTGGCTATCCGGCTGCTGTTGCGTCCCATTCCAAGGCATTTCTCCAGGTGCGGGGCAAAGCGTGAGGCGGCAATGCTCCGGCTGCAGTTTGGGCATACACATTCTTTGTTCTTCCATTGGTTGTATACTTGGCCAAACACATCTACCCCTGGCTGGTCCACAATTTCTGTCAATTTTACACCAAAATGTATGAGAGTGTTTAAACATCATATGGCAAGTTTAATTCAAAGCACATAAAATTTCCTCATTTTCAATGAGGAATATTGCAATGAATAGCTACTCTGTATGAAGAAACTTCTCAGCGTTACTCTTTTTTCTTTCCTCATACGTACAACAAAGTTTCTTCTCTCCATCTAACCCATCCTATTGTATAGGTGCAGTGATCAGCTGCAGTGCTTAGGGACCGGCTTATTATATTTCTTATTGCCTTGGCCAGGGCCAAGGATGAGAGAATCAACTCTAAGATGCGTGTCTTTATCATTATTATTATAATCATCATTTTATATTAAGTTATCGGTCCCAGAGGGGAAATGTGCAATTCCCTGCTTTTTAATCCATCCTATTGTATAGGAGCAGTGAGCTGCCAACATATGATGCCCAGGGGACAGTTAGGGGGTTAAGTGTCTTGCTCAAGGAATCGTCAATGGTAAATGGACTTGTTCTTATATAGCAGTTTTCTAGTCTAACAACCGTTCAAAGCATTCTACAATGGATACCTCACATTTACCGACTTACGCGGCGGGATACAAACCCACAATGTCTGACTCCTAGCCGTGCCCTCTGCCTACAGAGACACCTCAAAATGCTAAAACTTGAAACCTTCCGATCACCAGACAACTGCTCTAACCACTGAGCTATGCCGCGCCTAGAGAGGATACTTTTTTGATAGTGGGAGGTAACCAGAGCATCCGAGGGAGGCCCACACAGACACAAGAAGAACTTTCAAACTCCGCACATAAACGACCTCCGATAGGCTTCAAACCAAAGGCCTTCTTGCTGTGAGGCAACAGTGTTAACTGCTGTGAACAGGTCATCCTACTTTTCCTGTAGCATTGTAATGTAGAACAACAGATTTTGAATTTACATCTTCTCTTGCTACCATAAATTAATACAACAGTGGTGAGCAGGGCAATAACACACCACAGCAAACAGATTGTCCCCAAGCTTACCAAAGTCCCTCATGCTTTCTTGGTCAGTGTCATCCAGGAAAAAGTAGCCCTGCTTTACTGCACGGTGTACCTCAAAGCACAGACCCAGACATGCATCCTCCACCAAGTCAGACAGGATGTCCTGAGCTAAGCCCTGACAAAGGAAGGGTAGAAGGAGGAGAAACAGTGAGGTCATGAGCATACAGATGAGCACTTGTATATGGCACATGGTCAAGTTGTTGCATTCACAACACTTATATTATTGCATTTTTCCCAGTGTGCTAACAGTGAATCATAAGGTGCAGAAACGTCACCGTTTTCTTATAAAAGCCCAATATTGAAATTGTACTGCTCTCTACTGTACCTCCAGCTTGCTGTTGTCCAGGCTGGACATTGAAACCTCCTCCATTTTCATTTGCCGGAACTATACGATCAGCCAACACTGCTGTGGTCATGCTGTAGCGCAGCAGGCATTGGCCAAAATAGGGCTGCAGTCAGTGGGTGAAAACAGCGCAGTTTAGCAACATTATTGCAGCGGGAAACATTTGTAAATGCATTTTGAAATGTTCTCCGAAACTGGCATCGAATTTGATGTACTTACAACTTCACGTTGAACAATGGCAAGGGGTTGGTTTGAGAGTTTCCACGTTTACAACGCACTAATAACATAAATTAGAATTTCAACATACTTTTTCCACACAGGGCATTATCACATGTCAACAGGCAAAATACCAAAGACGTCATGTGTTCAATTAAACTGCCTGATTCAGAAATTAATGAAAATAGCTTAGCCAAAATGTTGCAAAACACAAGAGCATGACTATGAGTAAGCTAACTTATATCGGGATATCGCCGAAGATAACAGATAGATGAACGTTGCCAAAGCGCTTATTTGAGGGGACAACTGGTAAGTCATCAGGGGGGAAATTCTCAGAAAACGAAGGCAACAAACCTCATCGAAGGAACCCGAAACAATACAATATCTCTGCTTACATTATCGCTATTGGCTTTGCAGGATAAACTGTGACTGCAGCGAAGCTCACCCACGAGCCCTTCACAGCTGCACTGCAGCTATTGGCTAAACTACTTCCAGTAGTGCGTCCGAAGGACTGGGAAAAACGCCTGCGACCGGATGAAAAAAACCGGCTGCACAAAAACACCGTGATCATAGTTGTGCAATTGTGCTATTTACCTAGTTCGACAGGCATCCATCTTTGCATCAGAGATCAGGCAGGAGCAATCGATTGTAGCACGGCTTTCCGTGAAATTCTTGGTGTTCTGCTGAGCACATCGTACCGAGTGGAAGCGACAAGCCACCTTAATGTGTCCTCCACACCCCACCGCCTGTTAATGTTTGGTGATATTTTAAAAGATTTAAGGGTTGAATGAAATTTGGCTTCGCTCAAGAGCTACTTTCAGTTGTACAGGCCACCGGTAACCTTTGTATAGTTGATACATTTTATTGAACCTACAGGGGGGATATCAGGAATAGCATGTCCTCAACCCCCACACTCCATCGAAATCCGTGTCCACTCCCACAATCTGAAGACTAATTGTGACATGTAAAATGGATCT
>OMLC01096618.1:10784-21625 GCA_900302585.1 Regalecus glesne | reverse complement strand
GAAAAGGTCACTCCACGACTAGTACCTTAACTCATATGACAGATGAAATAGATGCTCATGGACTTGTTGGAGCAGCAATGTTGGATTTTAGCGCTGCTTTTGATCTGATAGCTCACGAAATACTATTGTAAAAACAAGAATGTATTTTTTTGATCCTCTGCTCCATCATGGATGAGCAGCTACCTAGCTACAAGAAAGCAGGGGGTCTTTTTTAATGGAAATTAGAAATTAGAAAAAAACCCAACTGTGGCTATGTATGTGCATGATTCTATATGGTATTGTGCAGCACGAACAGAAGAGAGTTTCTTCAAGTTACTTAACAGAGATCTGGAAAAAGTTTGTGAATTGGTGAAAGAAAACAAATCCGTGCTAAATATGGCAACATCTATTATTTCTGCCACCTAATCCAAACTAGATAATGATATCTTACTAAATATGTCAACTGATGGTTTGGAAGTGAAAGAAATGAGCCCAATAAAACTTCTTAGAATCATATTGGATTCCCACTTGTATTGGTCAGCTTATATTGAAATATGATGGCTAAAATGGAGGAAAGTACTGCCATGGCAAAGAAATGTGAACCACGTATACCTATAACCTTCCATTCTTAATCAGGTAGTACAGTCACTTGTGTTGTCACATTTAGAATATTGTTCAATGTGTGTTCATCTGCATCAAAGAAGGAGCTGAACAAACTCCAGTTGGCCCAAAACAGAGCTGCCAGGGCACTTCTTCAGTCTTTAAATACAACAAATGTAAATTTAATGTATACATGTGTTTCATGGCTGATGGTCTAACACACACTCCTTGTAGATCTTCTCTCATTTTTCAGAAAGGTGCTATCCTCAAGGTATCAAACAGATCTTGCTGATCAATTACATAACACTGAAAATGGTCACACTCAATTCACGAGACAGGTTCTATGTGGTAATCTGGTAATTCCTCGGCCAAGGACTAATTATCTAAAATCTACAGTGTGTTATAGAGCCATATTCAACTGGAACAAGCTACCGGTATCCACAAGGGAAGTAAAGAATAAATATAGCTTTAAAAAGATATTAAAAAGTAAAGTGATGTAGATCGCGTGTTTATATGTGTGTGCATATAGGTATTTATACATTGTCATTGTCTACCGCATATCCGAAATCGGGTCGCGGGGGAACTGGAGCCTATCTCCGTTCTCATTGGGCGAGAGGCGGGGTACACCTTGTATAGTTCGCCAGTCTATCACAGGGCAGAGCAGTTAAGGGAACGGTATCTTGCCCAAGGACACCTCGACACGCTTCTCTGCAGGACCGGGGATCGAACCTGCAACCTTCCGATCGCCAGGCGATCGCTCTACCCACTGAGCCATGCCGCCCCGCGGTATTTATACATATTTTATTTTTCTTTAACGAAAGGAACCCATTCAGATGAGAATGTTTCTTTTGAAGTTCTCTACCTCAGTTCTCAAGGCTCTCATTGGCCAGTGGCTGCAGCTTGATGCATGGAGGTTGGGTTGTCATGGTTCCGGTTCACCAGTCTGGCTGTAAATATGAAAGGGTTACATGGGTACTGAATACATTTAGTCCTGTCATTGATGTGGTGCTCGATTATCTGATTTCTCTTTTATTCTTTCTTTCTTTTTGAATTTTCTTTTATTTATATTTTTCCCCATTCTGTTTTACTTGTATTATTGATTCCATAGCCATATCCTTATTAACTCTTAAGGACCCCAGTAAGACAAGCAGTCATTAAATTGGCAGCTAATGAGGATCCTAATAAAACAACCAACAATCAACTATCTATGGTCAAGCAACCATGGCTTAAACCCCCTGCTCTCAATGGACGCGCCGGGGCTGCTGAAGGATAAGGAGTTTTAGCTTGGTCTGTTTCTTCCTGTGTCATGTTTAATTAGCATTTTATTTATTTTTACATTCATTTTTCATGACTGTATATAAAGCACTTAGTAACAGAGTGTTTCTAAAGGGGCTATATTAAAAGATATGGCTGCTATTATGGAATGATGTCACTGAATTTCATTCCGCTAAATTAAAACAAACACATTTTCCTTATTGGTCATAATAAGTTTGTCTAAAGAGAAACCTTGAAATGGCTCCCTGGCCACCAATGTTGAAACTTCCTCAAGAATCTGGGTATACTCTGACCAAAATCTGAATGTTGCCTTAAACAGAAAATAATCTTGTAAAACCCTGCTTTTTCCAACTCCAGGCCATCACGAAAAACCAAATCAATGCTATTGACTAGAGATCTTAATCAATACCCTAATTTCTCACACCTTGATAACTGCAATGCTATTTTCTCTCCGGCTAAGCAGAAGCTCGGCCCCACCTGTAACTTGTCCAAAATGCTGCAGCCAAGCTGGTAACCACTACCAAATCCTAGGTCCCTCATTCCACCACTCCTCGTGTCCCTTCCTTGACTCCCAGTAAAATTTCAATAGACTTCAAGATACTGGTTAACTTATATAGGGCCCTATATTAGGGGTCTTCAACTATAATTACCTGGGTGCCTCTTGACAGGTGGTCTTAAGGAGAAGGGCCGGTGCAATAGGGATGAAGAAAAAACCTGATCGACTACATAACCGTCACGACTCCTGTTTCGTGTACTGTGTGTTCCCTTGTCTTGATGCATGCTCAATAATCAAGGTAGGGAAATCACAAAAAGAGGTGAATCAGTTCAACTGGATCAGAAGTTTATTCAGATACGTGTGTTCCCTTCTTTCTTCTCCCTCTCTCCTGGCATTACTGGTTGTCATCTGCAAACCTACCTCCAATTAAGGTCCTCCTCTGCAATCAAGCCTCTTTCACTACATATCAAAGGGCAGCAATGGAAACCGATGCTGCCGGATCGTTTGCCTTCGTTCTGATTCTCATCCCTCCTGCCGTTTGCCTGCACTCAGCCCTGGATATTGACAGTCTAGTTCTTCAGGATTTATTTCCCTTGCTATGCCCAAGCCAATAAAGTATCGTGCTTGTTTCTACCTGGTGTGTCTGCATTTCATGTTGGGTTTTTTTTAAATTTCATATTTTGTCAGATTGTTCACGTGAATCTATGTACAGAATATAGCCTGGCCTAGGTCTATATGTGTAGCCTACTTCTTGCCAGAAACCTGACACTTCTTCTGCTAACATACATGAGACCCATTTGATGTCATGGAGTGGGCAGCGTGTACCCTGAGGATAGCCAAGAGATGTTTATTGGTCACTTTGGACCGATGTTTTAATTCTCCGGTTCTCAACCTGTGGTACACATACCATTAGTGGTACGTTAACTATTCACAGGTGTTATATGATAAGAATAATAAATAGTCGACTTAATTAGCATAATGTTTATCAATCAGACTAATTTAGCAGATGCTGTTAACCTAAGGGCCGTACATTTCAGTCAAATACAGTTTGCATTGGCTAAGAGATCAAATCCGGATATCCCACATGGCAGGCAAGAATTCTACCACTGAACCACCAATGCACAAGGTGAATTTTTTTGATTAAAAAGTGAATATTTTTATATTTAATATTTTTTGAAATAATTAAAACACAAAGATAATACCAACAATTGAAGATGATACAAATGAATGAATACTCACAGGAGAGCCACACGGTTCATAGCAGAATTGTTGGATGGAACAAATCTGATGCTTCCCACACTCAGTGAGCGCCAGAAGACCGGTCACACATCCCGTCTCCAGAGGCTGCGCAACACCACACTCACCTGAAGTCCATCACTTACAAAATACCATGAATAGGCCCAAATACTGTTACCTCTGGGATGTGTCATCCTTCAGGTCCACACAGTCAGAAAGCAACACGATGGTCCTCACAACACCCCCTGTGGCCAAAGATTCAATCTTAGATGGCTTGTTATAGGTGACATTGGCTTGGCTTCAGCCCACAACCCAACATCTGTGATTTCATACCACACCAATATGCTTGAAAATTGACGGCCATCTTTCCTCACTCCATGTCCAGGTTCCCATCAAGGAGTGGTTAAGCACCGAAGCACGGTGCCACACCTCTCTTTATGGCCTCGCACATGACGCCCAAGTCCTCGACAACCGCAGCCTGAGCAACACAATCTTAGAAAGAACCAAGGATGACGCCCAAGTGGGTCTCCATCGATGCCTGGCTGTTCCCGGAGCTCATGGACAACGAGATGTTAGTGGATGACAGCAACAGATGTCCTTCTATGTCAATGCTCTCATTGACAGCTCCTGGAAAATCAAGACCAGACTTTTAGCCGGCTTACCTCTCCCTGCTACATGCTGGGAAGGAGGCCTAAGATGAAGACTCGCTTTGTGACCCTCATCCAAAAGGTCTTTGATCGGGACCAGCCTGAGCTTTCCCCACCTGTTGGAAATAATCACAGCAAAGCAATTTTTTTTTAAAGTGATGGTGCCTTACAAAAAACATGCTGAGGACTCTGACCAAGAGCCTAACCCATCTGCTGCTACTGAGACCCCAACCCCCTCCTCCTCTAAACATCATCAAATGAGGGCTCCTAATGTCACCAAGACCTCATCGGTCACATCCAGGAAACAGCAGTGTGGTAGCCTACCCTTGAGGCTCTCAACCCTCTTCATCACCTACACTGCTGACTATAGGGGGTTGTTTATTCCTCGTGGCCCCCTCAGCCCAATACTCAGGTCAGGCAGAGCACCCAGTGCTCTCTCACCAGCCCTCCTCTATACAAAAGGGTTTGTGACTGTGACAATTTGGACCACGGACATGCGTTGAGGTTCGTGGCAAGTGATGCACCGACTCTTGCAGAGTGAGATTTACTTACAAATATATGAAGGCATTGTCAGTAAAGGCAGGTTCTTGTAGCACAGCCACATAGCCAGTCTTTTTGGATGTACCACTCCATTTGAAAAGAGCGAGTTATCTTTTGACTCCTCATTTGAAGCAAACCTTTTAGCTCTGGCATTGGTCTCCGATTATTCATTACTTGAGGTTTTTATTAATAGCTTATTTTTGAGAAATTTTAAGCTTAGATATTAAATCATCAATTTTTGTCGGCAAAAAAAGACTTCCCTGGTAAATTTACCTTTGTGGTTTTTTAGCTGGTGTTTTGGCTCTTGCCGTCTCTACATCGAAGGGCAAAGCAGGACAAGCATAAATATATGGCCTCTCGCACGCCCCCTTCAGTGAGGTAGAGGTACTGTTTTCCTCCCCTCCTGCTTTTTCAGTGCGATTTCATGTCAGATCAGCAAGACTAAATATTTTGTATACATACGTGAAATCTATTACCTATTTCATGGAAAATGGGGACGTATAATAAGTGTCTACAAACATTACATTAGTGACATACAGTGAGAAAGTAAAAAGCACGTGCCAAACCCAGTTTGTCAGGAATTGTGCAATCCGAGGTGAGTTTCCATGAGGCACTGATCTAAGCCTGACCTCACGTGTCTCCTCTCTTTTTGAACAGGACATGAGCAAATTGAGTGATTTTGATTGTAAAAATGATTGAAATTATTAGAATCATTACATTCATACCAAAGATCAATAGATACATATGAATATATGTTTTAATTTATCATTATTTATTTTTTACTTTTCATGATGACAGCTGAGGTTCAGCCTCACTCGCCTCCCCTGACTACATGTCCCTGGACGTGTCTGAGAGTGACGTTCCAAAGCTCGTCACGATCATTGCAATGGAGATGTTCGACATATTTCGCAAAACGGACGGCAAATACATGAACAAGTATAGAACTATTATATTCAACTTGAAAGACCCCAGGAACAAGGGCTTCTTGTATCAGCCCATGTGTGGAGAAGTCAGTCCTTTCAGACGGGCCCGGATGAGCCAAAAGGCCATGCAGGCTACTAAACTGCCTAAACTGACTCCAAAGAAAACAGCTGAAGCTAAGGACACGGCTGCCAAGGTTCCATGTTTACTGCAGAAGCCT
This sequence comes from Regalecus glesne, assembly GCA_900302585.1. Lineage (NCBI taxonomy): Eukaryota > Metazoa > Chordata > Actinopteri > Lampriformes > Regalecidae > Regalecus > Regalecus glesne. Next base: position 15,711 of record OMLC01096618.1, on the reverse strand, counting down.
GAAGCAGTGAAGGTCGACCTACCCAGTCTGAGCTTGATTCCCATTAGATCTGACAGAAACACAGAACAGAAGAGAATTCTTCCTCCTATTCTTAAGATCAGGCCAGTTCACCTGAGCCAGAGCTGTTCCGTGTCAGATATTCTGAGCTGGGTATTAAAAGACACAACAACTGAGCACAAATCTCACCTCTTTGACCTAAAATACAAGAAACGCTCAGGCTAAATATCAGCTGAGGATGAAGAGGAGCCATTACTGAGCCAAGCCAAGGTTTCTGAATCAAGAGATAAGCGTGACCATGGCCAGTCCTGTCATACCAATACTTGAGCAGGCTCACGGAGAGGATCCGCTGGAGCTGACTCCCCTCTGCATGTACCCCCTGACTCACATGACATGTACGATAATGTGTGCTGTCAAACTCTCAAAGGGTATAGTCAGTGAAGATGTGTCCCGTTATTAGGGCAGATTGATGTGAGGATTCCATCCGTCCATCTATTGTCAACTGCTTATTCAAAATCAGATCATGGGGAAACTGGAGCCTATCTCCATTGTCATTGGGTGAGAGGCGGGGTACACCCTGTATAGGTCACCAGTCTATCACAGGGCAGAGCAGTTAAAGGAACAGTGTCTTGCTCAAAGACACCTCGACACGCTTCTCCGCAGGACCGGGGATCAAACCTGCAACCTTCTGATCACCAGATGACCGGTCTGTCCACTGAGCCATGCCGCCCCGGTGTGAGGATTGGTGCTGCCAAATTCTTAAAGTGTGCATTCTGTTCTCTTGGATAAAGGTAGCGAGGGATTGGTCAGTTCGACCTAGCATCTGGCATATTTACCAAGTAATGAGTGTTGCCGCACCTCAACACGGAGCCCCTGTATGGGTATCTGCAAAGTACATACACAGCTGTACACAAGAATAGGTTTCGGCTTTGGACTGTGGATATCAATATTTCTGTGTTCATTGAATAAAGTCCCGCATTCTGGATGCTCTGAGACATCCCGTCTTTAGGCATCATTTCTCTCCACAACAGACATGGATTACCTCACTTCTACCCAAATGGAGTCCTCAACCCTCGTCATCATTGATGCTCCAGTTTTGACCATCGTGGATTCTCCCACATCCTCAACCTCATCTCTTCACATCTACATCCTAAATGAGATCATATACACTAGTCATGATTCCTACAGTCTCCACAGCCAGCATCCCAATGCGGGATCCCTGAACCACAGCCACCAATCTCTCCCCCCTGCACTATCTGAAAACACCTCAGGCCCCAGTAACCTACCAAGAGACTCCTACAAATCCTAGCTCCCCTCCTTCTGGTTCTCCAAACCAATCTCCAGAGGAGCCTTCGACACACTTCTCCCTCATCTGAGGCCTGTCTCTGAGATAGGCCTCCTCATGAGTGCTGTGGATACAAATTAAGGCTCGTCCCCCCCTGATCTACAGACAGGCTCCTCGTGTTCTACGTCTTCAGATGGTGGTATTTAATCAATACCAGGTGGGGACTGTCATCTTCCATGAGAACTTCATTTTTGTTTTTGCCAATTTCTCCACTCTGGTGGTCATTTAGGAGCAGTTTATTGTTTCATTATGTAATTCCAGCTGTCATTCTCATTGGTTAGCTTAGTCATAGGACACTCACGGGTTAAAGGTCAGACACTCTGTTCATGGAAAACATTTCAGTCATACATTAGATGTGGCCGAGTTGTAGCTACCTTGATATTTTCCGTCCTCTGTATAGCTCTATATAGCGTTACATATGTTGTGGACATGTATATGAACCTGTATGTAATCTCACTTATGCAACTTAAAGACATGAAGTATTTAGCTATTGATGCTATTCTTTTGTATTGTTTAGTTTTACAGAACGTTTGGAGAAAGAAAGACAACAGTGTCATATAAAAGGGAGAATGGGTTCGACTGGATCAGAAGTTTATTCAGAAATGTTTTGTCACTCAATCAGGCGACATCTTCAGTCTGAGCAGACTGCAGCATCCGACCCTTACAAACAATATAGTTGCATGCTAAACAACAAAGGCTAGTTTCATATGTAAGTTGTTCATTGACTAGAAATTCAGTGGTAATGAGTACCATTCACAGAGGATTGGGGAATATTTGCAATCACAGAATTATATAAGAAGATGATAGATGTACTCTCAGGCCACCACCCTTGTTTAAGGATGGTCATTCCCTCTTCACGTAGATGAGACCGCAGAGTCCTGACCCGACGTGTTGGCTCTCCTATGCTGCGCCATCCTTTTTGCAAGCGTCTGTTTGGTCTCCCCGATGTACAAGTCACTGCAGTCCTCCTGGCATTTAACAGCGTACACTACGTTACTCTGTTTGGTGTCCCTGATGTACAATTCACTCCAATCCTCCCGGAACTTTTGGTATAGTGTGTTTTGGGGTTAGTAAAAGTTGTTCCACCCCAAGGATCGAGTCCCCCGCCACAAACAGAGCAATATAGTGTGTGCTGTTAATTAGTAGGACTGCAGTTCAAACCCACTGTAGGGCATCAGGAAGGGCATCTGGCCTTCCAACATCTATCTATATCCATGTCCTCCACAATATGGAGACTAATCGGGACATAAAACAGACCTCTTATTGTTATCATTTGACTCAATTTGACAAAAAGTATGTTTTTCTTTACAAAAAGAAATCTCTCAAATTGAGAACCACTGCTTTTACATATTGAAGGTTGTAGTTGTGAACATTTTCTCACACACATTGTACAGTTTGGACAACTTTAGCAATCTTTTGGAAAGCTCTCTGAGAAACTGCCCAACCATCTCCTGCATTCCTTGTGCCTCTCAACTTGGCCTTGTGCTTCAAGTCTGCGAGATCCATTATAATTGTGCTTGGGGCGCTGCAAATATCTTTAAAGTGGTGCTATGGGTCTTAAAATCAGAAAAGTGATGCTCAAACTACTGCTGCAGATTTTCAATGGACATCCCATATGCTCGTCAACATCGACTCTTACACCATCATCAAAAAATTAACGGGCATGTTGAGATGAGGGCACCATTTTATTTTGCTGTGATTTTTGTTTTCCATAATCTGAGTTTCACAGAGAAGGTTTTCCACACAGTCAAATGCTACAGTGACAAGTTGGTCTGCCACCTGCAGTTTCACATTAGGAGTGTTAAGTGACTGTGTGATATCAACTTAGAATGCTAAATCCATGAGCCATTTTGGATCATCAACCTTCTTTCATCAATTCTCTGATCGCTTCCCTCAATTCAAAAATCCTCTTCGAGACTCTGCCCCTGCTCAACCAGCATGCTTCTGGGAAGTACAACACATGTCCATGTGTTGCCTCTATCTCCTCCAGAAACACACAGAACCAATGGCGCTGTAAACCCCTTGATCTGACACAGTTAAGGCCTTTCACTACAAAAGTCTCAACGCTGTCCAATTTCAAGCATTTGCTGCAGAGTCCCTTGCTGATGAATGATAAAGTGTGATGCAATTGCAGGGTCTATATTGTCTTCCTCTGGCTGTTATGAATCAGAGGCACAACCCCCCCCCATCGTTGACGGCACACCATTGGTAAATGTGAGACGTTTGTTGTGAAGCGTGCGTAGAGTGGTCGTTAGACTAGAAAAAGGGCTGTAAAATAAGTCCATTTAGCACGTATCAGTAGTGATTCCAGCTAATTAATTCCAGGATAGACCAGCACTCGATTACATTGCACAGCAGCAGAAATGTATCTTTGACCGCAGTCGTTCTGTGCATTGGATATAAAGTTAGCAGACACCCTGGACGGGTCGCCATTCTAACACAGGGCTTGAATAGTCGGGGGTTTGGTTTCTTGCTTAATGACACCTGACACATTCTTGATATGTTGACAATTAGCCTGCTGGCTAAATCAGGCATATTTGCATTCCAGATGCTCATTAATATGCCCTGTCCCTATAAAGTGGCTTATTTCTGGTATATTATCTCTTGTAATGCCATTATGATTCTGTTAACCTCTCGATGTTGTATGCGGGAAATTGTATTTTATTCGGTATACACAACAACCATCGCATGCTTGTCTGTCTTGGGAGAGAGATCTCTCCTCTGTTGCTCTCCCTGAGGTTTCTTTCTACTTTGTTCTCTCTGTTAAAGGTTTTCTTTTTTTAAGAGAGATCATAGGCACATTAAAATCAGTGCAGGAGGAGTTACATTTCCATTTCTTTTGGAACTGTCAGTGCTTTTGGTCTACTTTTGGCTTTTGAAAGTGACATTTCTTCAAAACATCTGCAAGCAGGGACAACAATTTATGTTTGTAAGTTTATATTATGTATTTCACAGTAGGCCAGTCTACTGGGTTTGTGCATTCATGTTGCCTGGCTACAGTGTGTGTGGGTGTGAGAGAGTCTTATAAAACTGACATTAGGCTACATCATCTGCAACTGGCCCCACAACTTATTTTTATTGAGTACTTAGAACTATAAACACAGGAAAGCTTACCAAAAAAAAAAGGGAAATAAAAGTGGTATGCTAAATGGATACATAGTCCGGATCTTTTAATAACTGTAAAATATAGTGCAGGCTGCACAAAACTGCCTTGTGGCCCAGAAGTCTTAAGACCCCTGCCCTACATGGTCTTGCGCCTTTATACAGTTCTGAACTTTTGCATCCCTACTCCACCTCTAAGCCATACAGATCTTCCAGCCAGAGTCTCTTATTTATACCCTGCTCCCTGTGCCAGTTCAAGGTTGACTGCTTTTACTGTAAGTTCTCTGGAACAGCCTCCCCCCTGTAAGATCAGCTGTGTCTGTAATCAGGTTTAAAAACTTATAAAAACCTATCCCTAACCATCTCGGCTCCCCTGTAATAGGACTGTAATTTTTGCTTTTCTTTATATACCTCTTTGTATGTCCCCCCCCGTATCTGTATGTTTTACAGCATTGCATGTCTTTTTCCAAAAGGGTGTTCTTT
>OMLC01096602.1:0-24081 GCA_900302585.1 Regalecus glesne | reverse complement strand
ATGGGGCGGAAAATTGGAGTGTGGGTGTGAAAGAATTGAATAAACTGGTTTCGACAGAGAGGAAGATGCTGAGGATGATGTGTGGAGTTACATTGAGGGACAGGATTAGTAGCTCGGAGGTTGCAGAAAGGGTGGGTGTAGAGTCGATAGAAGAGTGGTTAAGGAGACAGCGTTTGAGGTGGTTTGGGCATGTGTTGAGAAGAGGTGAGGATACAGAAGTGGGTAGAGTCTTAACAATGGAAGTGGCAGGAACGCGAGGGAGGGGACGACCAGCGAGGCGATGGAAGGATGTGGTTGAGAATGACATGAGGGTGATGGGGTTGGAGAAGGGGATGGCAAGCGATAGAGAGACTTGGAGGAGACGAATCCATGGACCGGTCAACCCCCGCTAGCGGGGAAAACGGCCGGAATACAAATCCTGTTTGTTGTGTGTTGAGGTTTAAGCAATAGTAATTCCATGAGATATTAATTTCAAATGACAGTAAAATTAACCAATCCTATCTTCTATATGGTATGATTTGTTGTTACCAACTTTATGACAAGTTCCACCCACAGTGGTGGGACATGAATCATTAGCTAGTGGGATAACTGAACTGTTGGTTCTTGATTGAAGCTTAAAGTAACAACACCGATAATGAGGAGGACATAATTACGGATTTATTATTCATACCGTTTTCAAAATGACTTTTAATAAAAAGTTTGTGCTAATAAACAAACGAAGACTGGCACCCGAGCTTTAAGTTGTTTAAAATCTGATAGGCTGCCATGTCAAGTGATTTTATCCTGGCCAATGCTGCAATGGTTTTGTACACATTAATATTTATTTGGGAAAATGGTCACTTTGGAGAACTAAAAGTCAATCTCTAAATTTATCAACCCAGTGGTCACTGTGCATGTTTACCATAACATATTTTCAATAAGCTGTTGTGTAAATATAATAATAATACTAGTCAGCAATATTATTTTTTGTCATGCTGGGTTCCAAAATGTCACAGGGTTGTTCACTGTCCATGGTTCTGAAGTTTCTGCTGCTAATGGTTGCTCGGCAGTGTGCATGTTTATCAGTTTTGTCTGGTAGGATGGGGTGGTTGCTGTGTGTTTTGCACTCCGGCCCATAGTCAGCAAATTCTACTAAAGTACAAACACAGCTTGTATGATGATGTGATTATTTGTAAGGAGGATTTGGATTTTGCTTTAAAAATTGGTTGTTTTTTGTTTTGGTGATAATCCTCATGCTCCGTGCTGTTTGGTCATTGCACTGGTAAGGCTGGACTAAGATTTTAATTTTTGTTTCAGAACTGGAATTTTTATAGATAGCTTTTGCAGCATTATAAGGAGAGGACACAGTAAGCTAGACTGGTAATTTGCTTTATTTCCCAGTGAAGGATGGGAAATCTGAGGGCCAAAGTTTAAGATTCACAGTTCACTACTCGTAAAAGCTCTTGCATAATTCCTATTGTATGCAGGGCTTGAGGACCCAAATGCAAATGGAGTAACAAGTGAAACAAAATGTTCAATGGCAAGAAACATATGGGTATCAGAAACACAAAAGAATACATTATGGTAACATAACAGTTAGATGGTATGGACATTGTAACATGATGATGATATGGTATGCTCTGACAATGAAAAAAACTAAACAGACAAACTTAAATACACAGAAACATGATTTAATAATCAACAGTTCTAGGGTAACTTGATAAGGTAAAACTAAGAAAGAACTCGGGACTGGAATATTGTTATCAGAGCAGTACAAGACATGAGATAAGATAAGATATTCCTTTATTAGTCCCACAGGGGGAAGTTTGCAATTTACATGAGACACAGGAACCAGGGCTGGAGGGGCCAGAACTGGAAGTGGTCACGACAACATCAATAAAAAAATGACTGGTTTAACAGTGTAAAATTCATTTAAAGAAAAAATAAGGGAAGTAAATAGATAACAATGATCAAAATCTTAAAAGGTTGTTTGTCCATTTCTTGCAATATACTTGCAACCTAGCCTTAAAGGATTAAAATGAAAATTAATGTGACACAAATCCTGTATAATAGAAGTGCTAAAAACATTTTAATTTGATATGCAGCTCATATCTCCAATCCTAGAGTTTATCTTTACTTGACTGGGCTATTTATTGGCTTTCAGTTCCATGGGGGGGAAGTAAGTATGACAGATTGCAACTATAGTCAATGAGAGACTAAAAGGAGAGGGAGATAGGAGAGGAGGGTTGGTTGGAAAAGAAGAAGCCAGTATTCACGGTCGAACAAAGAAGAAGAAAACCCAGAAAGAAAAGAGAAAACATCTCCATCTCAGTGAGCATATGTAAAGAAAAAAGTCAATATCTTGGGGGCTTCCCATTCAGTGCCTGCTGTATGCCTCAATGTGTGAATTCAGGGAAATATCATTTGGAGCACGTTGTAAAACTGCAAAGGAGCCAGTGGGTGATTCCTACTGATAAAAAAAGGCTAAGAGACACTCAGAATCCCATGCTCTCTATACCACAGAGCACAAGCACTTAATAAATAATACTTTGTGCGTGCTGCTGCTGTGTGTGTGTGTGTGTGTGAAACCCACCTGTCTGAAGAGGGACTCCTTGTTGGCTACTTCATTCTCCAGCTTGTCATTGAGGTCATGGACGGATGTCGCCTCTCGCTGTGCTGCCAGATAGCGCTTCTCCAACGTGGTAATCCTCTCCTCCATGTCTTCTTTCTGAGCCATAGACTGTAAATACAAACCAACACATTTACATGCACAAACAGTTTCTATGAGATCAACTCCGAATGGCTCCTGAACTAGAATTGAGGGTTTTAAAGTAAAACATGGTCTCTACATTTATATACCTATTTTTACCCCCATTTTATTTTATATAGGTAGCTTGTTTTGGAAAAAAAGTATTGGTGGGTCAGTGGTAGAATTTTCATCTGCCAAGCAGGAGACCTGGGGTCGATTCTCAGCCAATGCACTGTGTATGTAACTCTCAAATCTACCTTGCTTTGGTTAAAAGCGTCTGCTAAATGAAATTGAATTGAACTGAATCTTTATTTGATGATCTCACTTGATGAAACTCACATTCATCCATCCTTCCATCCATCCATATTTGCTTAATCCAATTGAGAGTTGCAGGGATCTGGAACCTATCCAAGTAGGCATTTAGCGATTGGCAAGGAGACACCCTGGACATGTTGCCAGTCTAAGGCAAGGTCAACAAACACTAGATTTTCAAATTTGTTTAACAAATTTGTGGGTAATTTTGATGGGATGGATTAGTGTAGAGAACGTTTTTATAAACCTGTAATTTAAAAAAAAATCCCAATGTAGCAGAAAAGTAACTCAAACAATAAATGTGATCAGGTGTATTTTTATTCAAAAAGATGAGGCCAACATTGCTCATGTGTTATAATGCAGTTCATATTTACAAAATCCCCTGGTTTATGAGAGACATCAAGTGTTTCAGTGTTCAGATGCCAGTTGACTTTTTTCTTTTTTTTAATAATGATGCCCATCGCCAAATTCTTACCCTTTTGATATGCATACCCTTATGTAATTTGGACTACAACATACCAACAAGTCAGTCTGACAAAATGCATTTTTGATAGGGCTAATCTACTTATATTTCCCCTCCGTAACATATATTTCATTGTGCTTACGTTACAATGGTTGAATCCCTAGGCCTATGTGCACCATGTTAATATGGAAGCTACAGGAGTAACCTGTGTTGTATCATGTTCAATGTGCAATAACTGCTGGGGTTGTTTTTTTAAATGTATATTTTTTGGGGGCAATTCCCCCATCAGTCCCACAAGAGGAAATTTGGAGGAATTCTCTGCATTTAACCCATCCTATTGTATAGGAGCAGTCTGATGCCAGCATATGTAAAACCAAGGTTTTTTCATGTTTTTTCATGACTGCCATCAGAGGACAGTTGAAAACTAACTTTGAGGGGTAATTCTTTCAACCAACGTGTTATCATCTGCTTTTTAATCAAGTTGGAAGTTTGGTGCTATTTGTCTCACCAAAAGTCAATGCAGGACATACCTGTCCACTCCTAATGCTGTTGTAATGGTTGCAGTTTACAGCACACATATACCGAGATGATAACCGGCCGTGTAGCTCAGTGGGTGGAGTGGGCGTCTGGCCATCAGATGGTTACAGGATCGATCCCCAGTCCTTCATATAGCATGTCAAGGTGTCCTTGATTAAGACACTGAACCCCTAACTGCTCATTTGATGTATGTCGCTCTGGATAAGGACGTCTGCTAAATGCCTGTAATGTAATGTAATATGGCGCTCGGGAAGAAGTTAGGGGTTCAGTGTCTTAATCAAGGACACCTCGACATGCTTTGTGCAGGACCGAGGATCCAACCTGTAACCTTCGGATTGCCAGACGACCATTCTACCAACTGTGCTATACCGTCCCTATCATTGACCTTTATGCAATGCAAAACTATTCTCTAAGGTAAACAGTATAAGGTTTTAACCTCAAAGTATTAATCCCGTCAATAGATTTAGGGATAGCTATAAACTTTTAATTTGTTATAGATTCCTTTTATGTTTGTTATTGACCACTCTGTTAAAACTAGGATAGCTATTCATTTTGAGAATTTTTATATTTAGGCACAGCCAAAAGTAATGGTAGTGGGCATTCACTGAATTTCTGTAAATCTCCACAGATCACAATAAAAAAGTGTTCTGAGGATAAATTTTAGTCTTTGTGACATTCTCAAGCCAGGTAATCAGCCTGAATTGTAACAGTCAATCAAATTTGCTCTTTGCAAGGAGGCATCCTAAGCTGCCTGTCAATCATGTTGCAAGTGCATGGTGTTGGTGCCTGCAGTGCAGGTCAATTTAATTAAATCATATGCCAAATATTTTATACTATATGATAAATATTCATTATGTTGTTTAAAATGAAAAAATTACATTTAAATAAATAAGAACATATCTTATGTTATAGGGGAAGTGCATATTAATGAACATTTAGAATCAAATGTAAATATGCCAGCTTTAGCCACCTGACCAATTCCATCTGTTGTTCCAATCAGTTAGGATTCAGAGTCTTGCTTAAGGACACTTCAACATGCATTCTGAAGAAACTGAGGATCGAAGCACCAATCACTGTCTTACTCAAGGACACCTCAACACGCTTCTCTGCAGGTGCGGGGATCGAACCTGCAACGTTCCAATCGCCAGGCGACTGCTCTACCCACTGAGCCATGCTGCCCCATTGTATCAGCTATGTGCTATTAAATTTAAATAGCCCATATACATTCTTACAAGACACTATTCCCCTAACTGCTCTGCCCCGTGTGGACTGGCAACCTGTCCAGGATGTTTCCCCGGCTTTCACTTAATGAGCACCGAGATAGGCTCCAGTTCCAATGTGAGCTGATTTCAGATAAGCGGTTGAGGATAAGTGTTTCTTTTCTTTTTTCTTTTCTTAAATTTTATCCCCTTTTCTTCCCCAACCGAATTACCCGAGTGGCCTACTTCCTTAGATGGACATTCTTACATTAATTTGCACTGAGGAGAAGATATGTAGCACCTTCTCCTTGTTATGACGATGATTGGTATTGATATAAACAAAGTTACGGCAAAATTACATTTTGCTTGCTCAGCATGTATGCAATGCTATCTGGAAGGGGGAGGATGGAGACATTCAGGTCTGATTTGGATTTTTCTGGGGGAGTGTTAATCTTACAAAGAGTAAATCAGTCAAAGTTGATTGCCTAAGCATTTATATGGTCCCACCCAACTTTTATGCCCTTTACTAAAATAGGAGGTCTCTCTTTTCTAGTCATTTTTTAGACTCCTTACCTCTCTCAGGTCTCTCTGCAGCCGCGTATTCATTTCCTCAGACTTGATCAGGTCCTTTCTAGCCGTGTCCAGGTCTTCCTCTAGCTCGCTGATCCGTGACACCACGGCGGCCATGCGTTCCTTCATCTGGCCCAAGTCAGCTGACTGACGCTCCACCACCTCCTGAAGTTCACCTACTTTCCCTGGCCCCAAGTCTTCCTCCTGACTCAGTGAGCCATCTGACGATCGCTGATATTATAAATGCAGAACAGTATATGAAGTAATATATATTAAGAACAAAAATCACCACGTAAAAACAAAGCATGCAATCAGTTTGAGTTTCCCTTATTGACAATAAATACAATGCTCTCTACAAATCAAACAAAAACTTCACAAATAACAAACATATAAGGGGCTATTGAGTCCCAAAAGAACTATTCAATAAGACTGTAGTCTTCATTAGGCCTGAGGTAGCAACTTTCAGTCAATAAAACAGGTTTGTATTGGAAACAAGAATGCTGCTGTTGGAGTACTTCAGTGACATGACTGTCAGTTACTGTATATATAATACACAGTACATAAAGACTGTATGCAATTCTTCATTCTCAAATGCTGCCCCATGGACACAGCATCCTGAGAGATTTCTACTACAGTTGTACAAGATGCCCTTGATCCCAAATAATTGGTTGTTTTCAAAACAGGGATGAGTCCAGTGTGAGAACCAGTTTCTATGGTTTTTGTATTACATGTAAGTGACATGATCTTAGCCTTGCACAAACCTGTATACCAGCAGAAAACCCAAATGTGCAGTAGGTGGAATGGAGGGACATATTCACAAATGGATTAACAGGGGTAAAAGCTCGACATCATGGAGAACAAGGAACAGGAGGTTGATGCAAGGCTCTCTTTTTATTTAACTTTTTTTTTAATCCCTTTTTTCTCCCACCCGAATTCCCTGAGTTGCCTCCTGCTGGTTCAGTCACTTTGATACCCCTCTAGAAGGTCAACAGGAGGGAGGAAGCCGTATCATGCGAGTCCTCCAAATCTCGTGATGACTATCCCTTACTATTTCACACATCGCGGTGTCGCGGGGAAAGAACAGTGCTTTGCCGTTGGCGGAGAACGAAGCAGAGTTCTTTCCCTTCACTTAACTGAAAGTGTGCAGACGACCCAGAGGGGGAAACTAGTGAACCCAGAATAATTTATCCAACCTAAACCCTATAGTCATGTGAGGCTTAGCCGATTACATCCCACTAACTTTGGACCTCCGGCCATGGTTGGAAACAGTGCCGCTGGGATTCGAACACCCAACTGCATGACACAGAGATGAACCGAACATAGGTGCCTTAACCCCCTATGCCACCGGAGGCCCATGATGCAAGGCTGTCTGCAAAGGTTTACTGGGTTGTCTTACTGGATGTTTGTCATACACAGGCAACAGACGTCTTTTCTCTTATTACAAACACACACACACAGTCTCACCTTGCCATTAGTGCTTGGTGTATTTTCAGAGTTGTGGTTGAGCTCGCTGGTTCCATCTGCTTGACCTCTCTTTATGTTGCTCTGTTCCCTGAGGTACACCACCTAGAGAGATTGCAACAAACATGTTAGTATACACCCTGTTGAGCCACTCATTCTAGGGGCTTACTGACTCAAAATTTTCTAAATCAAGCTCGATTAGGCTGTTCAATACATTGATTTGACAATTTTTAAAATTTAATTCATAAAGAATTTCTGGCAGTCAGAAAGTCCAAAGATATGAGTTCCTCAGCAAGTTTTGACCACATTTTGACAGTCAAATGCAAGAGTCCGAGAAAAATATGCTTGAACTTAATTTTTTAATGCAAATTATATGTGATTGGAATTTCTGCCAACCTAAAAAAATGCACGGTGGCTTTAACAGGATTTCTCTGATTGACATTAAGGGAGCAGCCTGAATTAATTTGCTGGGATTAACCATCAAATTGCAGTTGGGTGTTTAGAAGCCTTGCCACCCACAGGAAATAGCTGGTGGCAATCAATAAACAAATTAATCCTCCACATCAGCTCAAACTATACGTTTCTTATATCTGCTTTAAGATTTATGATTTTTCAAGCTTTTAACTTCCATTTGGAGAGGGAGGGAGAGAGGGAGAGAGAGAGCGAAAGCAAGAACTATGAATAGAAAGTAGAATTACTCAAGTTGAACTACAGCTATTCTGGCTGCGCACACAAGAATACATTACAATAAAAAAATACCTGCCACAGCCAAAAAACAGCAAAACGATCCTGTTTCTGAGGAATACACCCATTTGGGTTTTTATATTCCCAGGTTAATTTCCAGGATTAAACGGAGGATTGTATCATGAAGAAGGAATCGAGGCCACACTACTCCAAAGATCCTTCGGGTCTTTCGTCAAAATTAATCCCACTCAATATACAAGAGAATCAAGATTGATCCTTCCTTTGTGTGTCACCATCACCATCATCAACCGCTTATCCCCAGTCGGGTTGCGGATCAGCTGGTGCCTATCCTAGCACAAATTGGGCAGAAGATGGAGACACACCCTGGAAAGACCATCAGTCCAGCCATGAGGACCTAAGGCTGGATGGCCATCCTGACACCCCAGGGTGGGCTTGAGCCTGCAGGCTCAGGCTTGTTAGTTCCCGAAGCACGCATTGTACCCCGTAGCTACCATGGCTCCTTTGCACGTGTGCACATAAATTCATGCGTTGACACAAGGATGCATGAGCCTAAGCTTTTGTGTATCAGAGCCAATATATTGGCCATGTAGAGTTTCATATTCATGGAATTTTACTTTAGTTTCATGGCTCTAACAGATACTTCACATAGTATTACAGCAGAACAACAACAATCTTCAGATATATACGTAAGTATTGACTAAATACAGGTTAAAAAAAGAAACAATAAAGCACAATGTTGCAGAGAATATGTTGTACATATTGCAGTTAATGTTGAAAGGTTGCTTACATGAATGCAGGTCAATGAACAAGACAGAACACACCAGTGTATATACAATGTTCAGTACAAGTATATACAAGTGTTTATAAATATGCATGTATGTGTTTCAAGACAAGAGCCAACTCAACTTTTCTTTTTCAAGTCTATTCTCCTACTGCAGAAACAATGTTTTCCTCTGTGCATTTGTGGAGGGAAGTAAAAATTTCTACTTACTTCTTTATGTGAGATGGTAAGTTGTTCTTCCAATGCACTGCATCTTTCCAAGGCCACACGCAGTCTTTCCCTAACCTGACACACACACGCACACACACAAATAATAAACAAAACTAAACAACAAATTGAGGCATCTGGAATATTTTCATACTCATAAACTGATTGCAGAAAGCTGTTATATAAATGAGTGCAAGTACACAAACATCGCACATATCAATCACCCTCATACTACTCCACAAACTGACAGAGGCAACATACATGCTGATGGACGAAAGCATATCCACACTCTTATACCTTCTCATCAAGGGCTTTGTGGTGTTCGAAAAGGGACTTCAAGGCTTTGAGGACTTCGACCTCACTAGAGACACCAGCTGGGGATTGGGCTTGTCGTTTAACCACGGTCATCCTCAGGCTGCGCTCATGGCGAGAAACAAGGCACTCCAAATGCTCCAACAGGAGCTGGAAGCACATCATAATTTTTTACAAAGCGTAGACGAATACAAGACACATCTTTATTTTAAGGACACTTTCATTGGACACCGACAGCTTAGTGGTAGAGCATGCTTAAGGAAATGACAGGCCAGGACATGGGTTTGATCCCACATCCCACATGGGGCATCAGGAGGGGCATCTAGCCTTAATCCCCCACACACTATCTAGGTCGGTGTCCAACCCCACAATATGAAAGACTAATCATGACAATGTAAATATTGACTCCAGTATTGGACATTGATAACATAAAACTAGCATTTTATGGTTAATAGTCCTGTCTGTGCCCCTGACCAAGGCAATGGAAAAAGGAACTGCAATCGGTTCTCAGGGACTACAGCTCCCCAGTGCTCCTATACAATAGGACGGATTAAATGCAGAAAACAAAATTTGTCCTATGAATGTACAATGAAAAATAATAAAATGTATTTTTCTAATTTTCTTAGAATCTTCTGCATCATTACACTCTATGAACATTGAAATTGAACTGTGCACATTTAAAGCTTCCAAAATTGTACATTTGTACAATTGTACAATAAAATTCCTTTATTATTGCTTCTCCTACATAAAGCAATGCTGGGAAGTGTGGAATGGCTAGCGCTTAGAAAATTTTTCTCAGACTGTTGTGCTGTCAAAAACACCTGCTTAAAATCTATAATGCACATGTGTGAACACACGCATGTGTTTCACTGACCCGTGTATTGTTCCTCTCAGCCTTCAGCTCAGCAATCTCCTCCTCCTTCTCCAGTAGCTGCTCTCGACAAATGTTCACCTCCTTGGTCAGTGCGGCAAACTCCTGAAACACAATGGGACAAATCCAATGACATCAGGGTTGCTTCTTTGAGATTCCTGCTTTGACATTTCTCTCAATTATCTAGTCGAAGATAAGGACTTTAACTTGTTTGTTTACCTCTTAACATAAGGAATTGGCACATTTTAATCTTTACTTCAAGCGAATTGTTACATTTAATACAATGTTTTGTATCAGAGAAATCCTGATATTAGGATAGTAGGAGTAGTAGGAGTTATGCATAGGGTTTTAGTACTCATAAAAGTTAAACTTGGCATGCTCAAGGGTAAATAATACATGATTCACAAAATTGATATATTTTTGAATCAATAAATATTTCCCTTCCAGCCACTCTAAATAACAATGACTCTTCATATTTCTTCATTACAAAGGGAAGAAGGGGGAAGGAAAATAAAACAAACAAAAGGATCATTTGTGGTCTTTGAAAAGGAAAAAAATGACAATGAAAGGAGAGTCTACAAGTTTGCAGTGCATATAATATTTCAACATTTACCTACACATCTTTTTTAACACAGATATAACATACTTTTGAGGATTAAATACATGAATGGTACAAAAGAATGTACCATTCTAACTTTTGGCCCTGTGGATAACCCCTGAGTGGCAAAGGCTCCTTCTTACATCTCTAAAAGGAAGAGGAGGGAGCAGGAAGAGAGGACTGATTGCTCTTTTCAGTCACCACCACAAATATTCTCTCTTCCCTTTACCAAGACCTCAGGGTTCCTTCAGTGAGTGCCACTGACTGCTTCTGCAGAAGGGATAAAGGGGAGCTTATAATTGGCTGGGCCCACAGTCTCTGGTTCTCCTTCAGCCAATGAAAGAGGAGATGAGGCAGACCCAGAGGTAATTACAGAGTGAACAATTTCCTACATTCCATGACAGACGCTAAGGATGAATGTCACAGTAGCCTAAAGGGTTTCCCTTTTCACCCCCACCCTCTCCTACTGACCCTATTCCTTCCAGTTGGCTTTTCTCACTTCACCCTTCATAATTTAAACTCATGCTTACAGAAATCTAGGACAAAATGCACAGGTAGTTATAGGTCTTGTTCAGACTGCAGGTAAATTGAGTTTGTTTCTCAAATTAGATATTTACAAAATAATTTCTGGACTGTTATTTGCAAGTAATCAGATTCGGACTTGTGTGTCCAGACATGACTGATCTATCTGCATGGATTATCTAGTAACGCAGGCATGACTAATTACGTTCGCTGGTGACATGGTTTACCAATGTGGACGTACGAGAGAGATGGAGATCCATCATCTTGCCCTTCAAACTATTGTGCTGTCAAATTGCGGTGCAGAACACTTCTGTTGCAACAGAAAAACTCAGCGACAGAGAAGGCTGGCATACATTTTGATGCTGTAGTCATGGTGGGCACATTTGACGTCATCGCTGTGTGTCAGGTTGTGAGTGACAATATGACAATATGAAATCTGATTTGAGCAGACTATAATAATCCAGACTGAGATGCATCTGTAGAAATCAAATTGGAATTGCATTTCAAACCACCTCCAAAAGTGGTTTAGATCCGATCTGCAAAAATCCCATTTTATTCCTTTCTTTTACTTTCTTTCTTTTACCGGACCTTCTAAAAATGAATCTGGATTTGGGCTGGCAGTATAAACAAGGCCAAAAATTTGAAAAGGTCTATAGTATGTAAACTTAAAGTATCATTTTCAATGCTGAAATATTGCATGTATGATTTTAGTTGTAATACTTATGCCACAGGAACATCCTAATGCACCATATTCACCTGGTGATTACTTAGAAAGCCTGTCAATCAAAACTTAAGCCAGAAAATAAAATCCAATATTAAATTTAAATTAAATTAAAAATCCAATCCCATAAAATTTATTTTTGCAATATCAAGATCATCAACCACTGGGTTCCTAAAATGATACATATTGTACTTGGTGGGTCAGCAAGAAGCCAACAAAACGATTTCTTCAAAATGCATTCCAGGAATTTTCAGCATTCCTCTTTAAATAGCTCAGTAAAATTCAGTTCAAACAGAATGACGACTTCAAAGAACAAGGCAACTATCCTTCATATTAACCATTAAATCAGATGAATCCATGATTTTGTCATTAAATTGCAAAACACAAGTTTTATCATTTTTTAATATGACACCATATTTAGTTCATTTTACATCATAAATAATGTCTTTAAGATGTTCTTACTGCATTTTACAAAATAAAAAAAACTAAAAAGGAAGATGGGTGTGGCAGTCAATAAAATCAATAGAAATTGTATGGTACACGGTTAGAGGAGTATTATGGAGAGTGTTATGTGGAACAAAAAAGGGAAGACTATACCAAACGAGAGAGCAAGAGAGAGACAGAATGTTGGGCATAATGCAGGATTAATAGTTACAAGTCATGTCAGGTGACCATAGGGTCCCTGGAAGGTGTCTATCGTATATTTTTTGGACTCATACTTCTGCACACATAACTTGCAAACTGTAAACTAACTTCTGTAAACTAAGTGTAAACTGTTCTGCACCGTCACAAACTAGATTGCCAGGCTGTACATGTTGTGCCAGAGCATACAAATAAATCAGATACTGATATAAGTATTTTTGTTTACTTTCACAGGTTCACAGATAATATAATATAATAAATAAATAAATAAATGGATGGTTCCCTTATCAGTCCCATAAGAGGAAATGTGGTGTTCTCTGCATTTTAACCCATCGGTTGGATGGGAGCAGTTAGGGGTTCAGTGTCTTGTTCAAAGACACCTCGACATGCTTTCTGGCTAGCTCAGATGGTAGAGCATCAGAGTTTTAATCTGAGGGTCCAGGGTTCAAGTCCCCGTTCAGGCGCTAGTGTTCTGTTTCGGAACAAAACCTCCAAAGAGGAAGCTCGACTCCTCTGGGGCAGCATAGCTCAGTGGGTAGAGCGGTTGTCTGGCAATCGGAAAGTTGCAGGACCGATCACCGGTCCTGCATACAGCATGTAAAGGTGTCCTTGAGCAAGACACCTAACCCCGAACTGCTCCCCGAGCGTCATATGTTGGCAGCTCACTGCTCCTATACAATATAGGTTGGGTTAAAAATGCAGAGAAATCCAAATTTCACCTTGCGGGACTGATAAGGGAATCATCATCATCATCATCATCATCATTCTGCAGGACCAGGGCAAAAACCTGTAACCTTCCGATTGCCAGACGACCGCTCAACCCACTGAGCTATGCCGCCCCCTTAACCCATCATATTGTTTAGGAACAGTGACCTGCCACTATATGGCGTTCAGGGAGCAGTTAGGGGTTCAGTGTCTTGCTCAAGGACACCTCAACATGTTTCTGCAGGACCAGGGATCAAACCTGTAACTGTCTGATTGCCAGACAACTGCTCTACCCACTGAGGTATGCTGCTCCTGTACATAATAAGGGCAGTGAAGAAAAGCCTTGCAAAATAAATGGCTTTCAAAATGAGCAAATGGAAAGAATGTTATTGCCATTATTGAGAAGGGAAAAGTTACATTGGAAGATGTAAGACCACGAGGTGAGAGGATGGGGAATTTCTTGTTGTAAGTTTTTCAATGTAGTCCCCCATAACCTTGATGCACAGTAATATTTTTAGGAGGTGAACATACTCGGGTATCACAAAAAGAGGTGAATCAGTTCAACTGGATCAGAAGTTTATTAAGAAACGTTTCTTAATAAACTTCTGATCCAGTTGAACTGATTCACCTCTTTTTGTGATTTCCATACCTGGATTATTGAGCATACATCAACAAAAAATAGACTCGGGTAGTTATGGAGTTCAAGTCACAGTATACACCAGCGCTCTTAAGCCAGATCCAGAAATCAGGCCAAGCAACCTCCTATCACTGCCTACCAACTCTACAACACATCTGAAATCAGACAAAGAGGACAAACAGGAGGACCAGCACATTAATAAGAGTGTAAAAAATGTTGTGTTTTAAAGGCAATTACATCCCAACCATTACAGTGAAGCATGTTAATGTCAAGAAATAATGTAGGTTAATGCAAAAAAATAAACTACTAAGGCCCATTTTTACATGCCATGATTAGTTTCCACGTTGTGGGGGTGGACATGAACTTAGACGAAGCTTGGGGGATTAAAGCCAGATGCCCTCTCTGATGTACTGTGATGAATTCGAACCTGCTACCTCCGGCTCGTCAATTCCTGAAGTGGGTACGCTAACCACTGAACTACCGCGGCTTGCAAATAAACTACTAAAGGGATTAATATTGGTCAAAATATATAATCATCTCTGCTGCAGAGACGAAAGAAATTGCATAACAGATGTCTGTTACTAAAGATTGTCTTTGATCATTTGGTATAGTCTGTAAAAGGGTTGGGGGATGGGAGTATTACAGTCGAGCTTCTGATCTGAATCTATGTTTTCATTGTTTAATACCCGCGTAGAGATAGTGTGAGGTAAATACACACTGAGAATTTATCAATGCAGACTGAGTGCAATAGATAAGCTATTATAGATGCAAATGAGCCATTAGGGCCTGATCTCGTCTCTCCATGTAAATTGGTGTCACTGAAGCTCAGTGAGGGGAGATGAATGGCATGCTGGTTAGAAATGGACTGGGCTGCTGTAAGGCCTGGGGCAGGGTGAGGATTAGGGGGTGGGGGGGTATGGATATATGTGCCAACCTCTTAAAGAAACAGTGCTTCAAACCATGGAACACTCCAAACAAATGTATCCGAGATAACCAAGAGTTCACAAAATTAATGTCCGTAAATTATATTGCACTGTTGGGAAAACTAGCAAAATTTTAGAGTAGGAAGATTTGATCAACTTAACCTTGGAACTTTAGAACCTTGGAACTTGAATCATCACCACTCAGTGGTGATGATTCAAGGTTAAAATGTAGTTTATAACCATCATGTTTGGAAATGGGGGGGGCCTGACCCCAGCTGCTTGAGTCAGTCTTTAGCCAAGCTCTTTCTAGAACTCTGTTCAATAGCATTAATCAATAATGGCTTTGACGTGCAATGTATTTGGTCATACATTTCAATTTCAGTTTTAGATAAACTAAAATATTCCTTTATTAGTCCCACAGGAATACATTTGCAGTGTTACAGCAGTGAAGTGAAAAGCAAACCTAGAAAGGCATAACATCTTAACAAGTATATAAAATATGGAAGCAACATAAACAAGGGGATATATTACATAACATTTTGGAATCCAAAACTTTGGATGCAGCAACCTGTCACTGAAGGAGCTCTACAATGCAATAAGGGAGTCCTGCATGAGGTGGAATCCATTGTCCATCATGGATGACAGCTTCGCTATCACTCTCTTTTCTCCCACTACTTCCATTTCCATTCATTCTAGCAATAAGTGTGGGGTGCCAGACTGTAAATCAAATCAATATGACTTTGGTTATGGGGAAATTTAATCACAGGGCAAGTCATAATCAACTACAGGATTTTTTTTTAATCTTGATATCGTAACTGTTCCTGACCAGCAAATAACCATTTGTCCTACAACAACTAGATACTTGATCAGACACTTGCAGCTATTTTGGCTTGACAGGATCATCCCCTACAAACAAAAATGTCCCTGAGCAATCATGTTAGAGTAACTTTGTGAATATGTCTAGCGTAATTGAGTGATCATGCAGAGAGTAGCTGAGAGAAAAAGTTCCACGATTGGGCTGCTGGATTAGGTGACCAACAATATCACTGAAGTTACACGATTAATCATCTGACCGACAATGTCACCAGTAAGCATGGAAGAGCTGTTTCTTGTTTGGCTGTTGGTCTTTCAAGGTGAATATGTCAAGTAGTTCCAGCTCATTCCATATTTACTGCATACTAACTAACAGTATATATTGCTGTTAGCAGATATGATTGAAAGGCAAAGAATGAAAAATGTTGCTGCTCTTTCCACATCTGGTTACACACTGTTATAGAAGAGCATAGAGCAGAGTAGGAGCCAAAACGGCTCTCCATGTGCCAAGAAGCATAAAAGAGAGCACAGTTAAAGCATTTCAACTAAAAATCACTTGAACGAAACGCTCAATACAGAGTGAGAAAGAAGTGAACATCCACAGATATTAACAGAAGAAGGGAGGGGGTACAGATAATCATAATTACAATTAAATTCAGTTATCTTAAAAATTAAATATCTTAAGATATAAGTGGAAACTATTGTTCTTGAAAGTGTATGTGTTGCCTTTTTTACTCCAACATAGCTTAATCATGTCACATGATATGATACTTCAGACAAGGACCAATGCAGAAAATTGCAGATGAACATGCTATATTTCTTATCTCACATTATAGACACTACCACCGATTATCCCTGTAACAAATTGACCACACTTCCAAACATTGACCATACACAATCCAGCCATATACCGGGTTTTGACCTAGTTTCCATCCATCCATCCTTCCATTATCAACTGCTTTTCCGAAATTGGGTCACGGAGTCATGCTGGAACCTATCCTAGTGTTCATTGTGGGAAAAGCAGGGATACACTTTGGACAGGTCACCACTCAACCTCAGGACTTAACCAGTTTGGGGCTGAGTGTCTTGTTCAGACACCATAGCTCATTTTCTGCAGGGGCTGGGGATTGAACCACCAATTAGACAACCTTCCTAGCTCCTAAGCTATGTCACCCCTTGACCAAGTCGTATCATCTGATTATTTGATCTGTTAGTGATATTTGAGTCAAATGTTATCCAATAGTCACTTTCATTTTAAGTGACTCTGGGTAGAAGATTTGAGTGTTAAAACATAAAGGCAAAAATCTTTCAATATCAGCCAATGACAATAAACTGTCTTGGTTTGGCTGTCAAATTCTTCATTTACTAAAAGAATCACTGTGTTGAGCACTATATGTATAGATAAGTTTTACCAAAAGTAGAGCTTACAAGCATAGATTGTGTTTCAATATGTCATGATAATACAGTCACGATAGGTTCCTCTTTTTCAACTCACCATGTCTTCACAACTACATATCACATTAGGAATTGAGATAAGAGCCAATAGGCTTAATTCCTGCGTAATGACTTTAGCCATTCTTAAAACGTTGTGGTGTTGGTTGAAATCTGAAACCATGGCAGAGGACATCTGTTCTAGCAGAGGACTCGCTGTTAAAAACGAATTAGATGCTACAATGGCTCCTATTCAGACCTGCTTAGTCTGCTGGCCACATATACACACACGGGGAAAAAAATCAACCTGAGGGAGCTTAACTTTTTGAATTTTAAGTCCTATACTACTGATTCTCTACAGATGTAAAGAAACCCTATCTGATTTGAGGGAGATTGTTGTAGCTCTTAATTTCAAAATGGTAAAACTGAGACAAAATGGTTCAAACTGACTGGCTTACACCAAAATATCCATAGCTAATTCGGTACAAACAACAGCTTCAATAGTTCAGTGGCAAGGCTTTAAGTTTGTCCTGTGTATCAAAATGTCTACACCCTTCCTAGGTGACCATCCTTTGCTGCGCCTCTGAACTGAAAGCAAAGAATTCACAAAGCAATTATGGCATACGAAACCTCCCCCACATCAAATAGGACTTGCAATTATGAAACCGTGAGTTTTCAGTGCCTGTTGTAGTGTGAATTTATGCTTATTTGAAAGATTCCTAATAGGTGAGGCCAGTTGCAAAAGGAAGATGATGGTGGAAGATTGCAGGAATTGTGAAGTAAGTCAAATGTCAAGTAAGCCAAATGACTCAAACATCTCATTACATAACATTTTCTGCTTGATACAGAAGAAAACTTGCTTGGTTCTCATTTTTTGTGACTAATTAACGGGAGGAATATCTGATATAACATAATTTACTCTGATTTAATGCTCAGAACTACAACATTTCTTACTCCATTTAGACAAATGAGACCATTGTCTTCACATGGTTCTCAGCTATTGATTGCGGATTGCTTGTTAAATCTATGGCATCACAGTTAATTCACGGATCAGGCAGGCTGAGTAATAAAAATCAACAACTCGTACTACTAAGGGGCGGCATGGCTCAGTGGGTAGAGTGGTCGCCTGGCGATCGGAATGTTGCAGGTTTGATCCCCAGTCATGCAGAGAAGCGTGTCGAGGTGTCCTTGAGCAAGAAACGTTTCCCTAATCGCTCTATCCTGTGACAGAATGGCAACCTATACAGGGTGTACCCCGCCTTTCGCCCAATGAGAACTGAGATGGGCTCCAGTTCACCCGTGACCCGATTTCGGATAAGCGGTTGATGATGGATGGATGGAATTTGTACTACTACTACTACTTTTGTCTGCTCCTGTTAGGGGTCACTACGGTGGATGATCACAAAAAAGAGGTAAATCAGTTCAACTGGATCAGAAGTTTATTTGGAAACGTTTCGTCACTCACCAGGTGACTTCTTCAGTCTGAGCTGAAAACAAAAATTCCCCTCCTTATAAGCAGTGCATTGATACCACACAACAATAGGCTGGTTTCATACGCAAGTTGGGTGATCAACTGCACATTCAGTGGCAATGAGCACCATTCACAGAGGATTGGGGAATATTTGCAATTACTGCATTGTAAAACGACGACAGATGTACTCTCAGGCCACCCCCCCTATTCAAAGACGGTTGTTCCCTCTTGACATAAATGGCCTCCTTCACCCCCCTTTCAAACCAGCGTTCCTCCCTATCAAGAATGTGAACATCATCATCCTTGAATGAGTGGCCACTAGCTTCTAGATGGGTGTAGACCACAGAGTCCTGGCCTGACGTGTTGGCTCTCCTATGCTGCGCCATCCTCTTAGCTAGCGTCTGTTTGGTCTCCCCGATGTACAAGTCACTGCAGTCCTCCTGGCATTTAACAGCGTACACTACGTTACTATGTTTGTGCCAGGGGACCCGATCCTTGGGGTGGACCAACTTTTGCCGCAGTGTGTTCAGGGGTTTGAAAGCAACTGAGACGCGATGTTTTGAATTATACAGTGGATCATCCATTTCAATCTCTCCCCGTCTTCTCAATCTTCCTCTGTCACACCACACACCTGCCTCTCTTGCTTTGTCTACAAACCGTTGAACCAGAGCTCTAATTAACTCATTCCTAATCTTGTGCTTTATCACCCACAACAAAACTCTGAGCATCTTCAACTCTGCCACCTTCAGCTACACCTGCTGTCTTTTTGTCAGTTCTACCGTCTCCAAACCATACAATATAGTTGGTCCCACTACCATCTTGTAGACCTTCCCTATAAAATCTGATTAAGAATAGGTAGGTTGCTGGTGGGTGAGCAATACATAATTGGGGAAAACAATTAGATTTTCTAAAATGTGGAATTATTTTAAGCGTCATTTTTTCTAAGGCACAAATTAGAAGATGAGACTCCCACTTCATACGCATTTGTAAGGAGGCAGCATAGCTCAGTGGATAGAGCAGTTGTCTGGCAATTAGAAAATTGCAGGTTTAATCCCAGCAACCGCAGAGAAGCATGTCAAAGTGTCCTTGACCAAGACACTGTTCCCCTAAATGCTCTCCACTGTGATGGACTGGTGGCCTGTCCAAGGTGTCTCCCTGCCTTTTCCCCATTGAGGACTGAGATAAGCTCCAGTTCCCCCGCGACCCAATTTCAGAGAAGTGTTTGAAATGGACGAATGGATGAATGGAGACTCCCACTGCGGTGTCTATTAAGCTGCAATGGAGGCAAAAATGAACAGAGAAAATTTTAAAA
Organism: Regalecus glesne; assembly: GCA_900302585.1. Lineage (NCBI taxonomy): Eukaryota > Metazoa > Chordata > Actinopteri > Lampriformes > Regalecidae > Regalecus > Regalecus glesne. Next base: position 4,160 of record OMLC01096602.1, on the reverse strand, counting down.
AGAATAAAAAGAAAGGCAGAAAAGTTCAGTGTGAGAGACAAAAACTGGGTATGTTCATAAGCAACAGCTGCAAAGCCCTGTATGCATATGATAGTAAAAAAAACTGGTACCTCAAAAATTTTGTCATATATTACCATCTCATCACCACTTACATACATATATCCCATAAATTATAGTAATACATGAGCAGTTGCAGCTCTCTAAATTAGAGAAAATAATTTGTTGTCTGTGTGGTTGGTCAATAATGCATACATGCGCACTCAGATGACATCAGAGAAGGTTTGTGCATCACATTTCTTGGCTGTTGCCCTACACTGTCTGTCTAACTCAATTTAACCTTCTTACCATGTGAATAGCAAAAAAGGCACTGCTCCTGTTTCACAACTTCCCAACGACTCCCCTACAAAAATCCCACCAGCCATTCTAAAACTATTGATTCTTCCCAGATTGAGCTATTAAAGTCCTCAGTGGCAATTTCTGTAACACACCCACACACACACCCACACACACCCCCACACACACACACAAACATACACACACACGAGGATTATGTCATTCAGAGAGCGTTGATGAGTGTCAAACAGCAGACAGAGGTGGAGAGCATGATGTGGGCTCTGTGGCCTTTTGTTTGCATTGGTGTTTCTGCTACCCCTAAATGGCATCTAATTTAACTCCAATCTGGTGTGAGGAAACGCAAGCCCTCCATCATTACAATGTCATGACTGGGAACAAGTGGGTCTTTGTCTCACCGTTTTAAACATCTTGCTTTCTCTGAGCCAGGCACTTGTGCCACTGACCCTTTGAAATATTATTTCCCCCACTAGAATTGACTCACTCTAACCAGTCAAATTTTCATTATGAGCTCAATGTTCTGCAGCTAAATTTGATTATGTAGGTCTATGTTACAACTACACTTTTTACAAAATTATACATTCAACTGTAATTGATCTCAGCTCTAACGGTAGGGTGAAGTTGGATAATCGGTGAAGTTGGATATCCCAGTTATAAAAAGTATCAACATTTTAGAATCACCTGTGACATTTATTCTTTGCTGTATTGAAAATACATTGAGGAATCACCATGAGTCACATATTGTGCATACGTCTTATAACACTCCTTGCATAATATCTTGAAATAACAATAATGCAGAAAATTGCCATCAGAGTGCTGAGAAAACTTAATATTTATGGAAACGTCAACATGTCTAGCCCAACCGTTTTGCGACAAGTTCCAGGACAAAAAGAAGCGTCTGAATTTACTGCCCTCTAATACATTTGTAAGATGGAGCATTACTACCTGCTAAGAGCTTCAGTATGAAGCCTTTCCCCATGCTGCCCTAAACCCTTACTTTGACAAATCACCCCTACAGTATGAGGTCAATTTTTTACATACCCTTACAATAAGCCACTCAAATTAAGGAGCTTTACAACAGTGAACACACAAAATGAAACACACACCTCTGTGTTCATCTGAAAAAGATGGAACTTGCAAGGCTACAGACCACACATTTCAAATAAAATAAACTCGAAATAAAGTTATATCCAACTTAAAATTACATTTTTTAAACGTTATGAAGTCATGCTCAATAGCTGGGCACTGAACACTACACTGAATAGAACTTGAAATGGTAACAGTTAAATGCAGAGGACAAGAACCTAAGTTATACTAAAATCACTTTCAAACGCATATTCTGTAACACTGCCGCAGTAACTTTCCCAGTTTAAATGATTTTTACAATCTTCTGTTAAAGTAAATTTACAGCATTTGCTCATACTCTGAACATTCAGAAACATTTCTGTGAATGTTGCTAGGTTTTAAGTGGAAAAAGGCCAGACAACTACAGAAAGGAAGAAGAAAGACACCTTATTTTTTACATTATATTCTTACAACAAATTGTATTCTTCTACTTAAATTTGTGTACGACATTTAACCCATCTTCTTGTATAGCACCAATGGGCAGCTGTAGTGCCTAGGGACCAACACCAGTTCTTTTTCCTATTGCCTTGGTCAGAGGTACAGATGGGAGTGTCAACCCTAAAATGAATTTCTTTTTTAATGGTAGGAGGCAACTGAACCACCTGAAGAAAACTCACACAAATATGGGGAGAAAATGCAAACTACAAACCCAGTACCTTCTTGCTGTGAGGCAATAGTACTAACCACACATTCCAAATGTCAATTTCAGCTTGCATCCGCATGTGAGGCTAAGTAAAATTGTCCTATGATTTATGAATCCACTTGCATGTGTGGATGGGCTATATCCTAAAAAGCAGAGCCATTTGGAGGGTTGGCACTTAAAGGTCCTCCAAGTGATATCCCAATGTATTTTCCTCAGATTTGGTATGTATGTCACAAGATGAGCAGACGGGATTCACACTTCCATATCCACAGGCTTACAGAAAAAGGTAGTTCGTTCTGTACAGAACTGCCCTTTTCATTGCCGTCCCACTTTTAATGTTTCATTCACTTTTAAGTATCCCTTATGAGGCGGCATGTGGTTTCAGCCTTTCTGGTAGCTCACTTCTTTTTGGGTCTGCTTAGCTCAGCATAGCTCAGTGGGTAGAGTGGTCGTCTGGCAATCGAAAGGTTACAAGATCAATCCCCGGTCCTGCAGAAAGCATGTCGAGGTGTCATTTAGTGAGATGCTGAACTCCAAACTGCTCCCTGAGCGCCATATGTTGGCAGTTCACTGCTCCTATACAGTAGGATGGGTTAAAATGCAGAGAAATCCAAATTTCCCCTTGCAGGAATGATAAGGGTATCCATCTTTTCTATGTCCTCTGCCAAACTTTTTTATCAAATAGAGCACTTCTTCCCTTCAGAATTTCACCAGAAGTGTCCCCCCTCATCATCAAGAATACCTCACATGTATTACCTCCTCTCAATCAGCCCAAGAATAATCTGTGCAGCCATTTTGACAGCTGGAAATGCTTTTCAGACAGATGGTTCATTCATATTAACTTCAAGCAAAACCATAAGTGTGTTACAGTGGCACAGTAAATTCAGTTTAATTACAACGTATGGGCCCCAATATTGGATATCAAACCGGTTCCACTTTCCACATTGGAACAAATAATGTCAACAGTGTAACTTCAAATCTATGGCAGTGGTGTGGACTAATACTCCAGTTTAAATAGTCTGAGAAAACATTAACAAAACTGCCATAGTGTAATGTAAAAAGAACACATACACTTGAGGGAGGATGAGCCACATACAACTTTGGTGAGTATATTCTATAAAGGTAAAGAAAGTCCATAAGGAACAAACTTAGCAAAAGAAAATGCTGAGTTTGAAGGAGCTGTCAATGGGTGAGTAAACAGCCCTGGAATGTTTGTACATTTTATACGAAGGGCTCTCACCGGGAGGGAGGGGAATAGAAGCTAGCGATAGTGGGAAACTGAGCTTCCTTTTCACATCCTAACCCTGCCCTAAGGTTTCAGTCAAAAAAGTTTATTTACACCTAATTATATAATTTTACACATGGCTCTGATATGCTTGATAATACAAAAAAATGGTGAATAAAGATAATATACAGTTACTGACTATATCAATTGGCAAATTATATCTACTACATTAAATATCAAAATGATAGATGATCTATAAATAAATGTCTTTATGCATGCTCAAAAATCCAAAAAAGGAAATCACAAAAACGTTAAATCAGTTCATCTGGACAAAATGTTTACGAAAAGAAACATTTCATCACTAATACAGGTGACATCTTCAGTCTAAGCTGACTGCAGCCATCCCCACCCTTTATTTAAAAAATAGTCGCATAACAATTGAAACCAATGATCTGTCTACAATAGATAAAAATTAAAGTCAATTTTATTTGTATAATCCATTATCACAAATTATAAATTTGTGATAATGGACTATACAAATTGCCTCAGTGGACTTTACAATAACACAATATCCTGTCCTTAGACCTCCACATCAGATAAGGAGAAACTCCCTTAAAAATGAATAAATAAATTATATAAAATTTTAACAAAATTGAAACTGTCAAGAAGAAAATAGGATGAGAACTCGGTGAGAGCAACAGAGGGATCTTTCTCCCAAGATGGACGAACGCACAATGGGTGTTATGTATACAGAATAAAACATAATTTACAGAATACAACACAGAGAATATAACGGAATTATAGTGGAATTACTAT
>OMLC01096600.1:0-33051 GCA_900302585.1 Regalecus glesne | reverse complement strand
TATAGGGAAAAATTAGCACCTCAAAACAAAAATCAAACACAGAACTATAGAAGGCAAGGGGTATTATGATCCATAGAACCCAAATTCTACATATCAAACATAACATGCATATTGCAGAATAACATGCATATCAAAATCCTCATTGGGGTCCGTAGGCTGAAGTGTATCTAAAGAGTCTATTCAATAGAGGTCCTTATAGCATATCTTTCTTTCCATAGGTCCTCTTTGAGGCAATGCAATGTGTTACAATTCCCCAGAATCATAGAGAGGAGATGGAATGTGATAATTCATTGAAATGACAGGCAACAGAATAGTTCGCATCATTACATCTGATGAACCTCTTGTGTTCACTAATCTTTTGTTTTAGCATATGTATAGTTTCAACTATTTAAGTCTTAACATGTGGTCTTTTTAATAAATGAATCACATTTTCTGTGCTGCATGTGATATAACCCTTGACAGGAAAACCTTTGCACAATCTGATATCCAAAAGCAGTTTTCCATGTGTTATGGCAGTGGGCACAATTTGTCACATGCCCCATTTTTAGAGGAACTAAAATAATCCTATTCAGACCTGCCTTGATGTTGATTCATAACAGCTTGTTGTGCAAATTGAGACCTATTCTTTAGATAGAGATAGGAGGATCGTTAAAATACTAGGCTAATGATGGGCCAAAGGCCAAATAGACCAGTGTTTTACAGTGGTTTTCTAGAGGACATAGGTCTGAGAGGTATATGTGGTAATGCATGAGACAGAGTAGATTTTTCCTGTTTTGTAAAAGTTCAGAGTGTGATTTAGAAAATGCAACTTGGTAAGCCTCATCAATACACTGTAAAGATTACCCTTTGTCCCCAAAAAATCTTTAATTGCAGCAACTTTATCAATAAATTCCTCATTAGAGTGACATAGGCATCTGAGTTGATAGAGCGGACTCTTGGGTAAGCCATATTTCCGCACTCTGAGATGAGCACGACTGGGAGGAATATATTCCTATCTATTTATTTTTGAGATAAGGTTAGGATGAGACTGCCATTGCATTATTCTATCCTTGTATCCAAAAAAGACAAATGTTTATGAACATATTCAACTGTGAACTTTAGGTCAGGAGTCATACTATCAATGGCATTAATAAAATCATTCAGCTCATTGCTAGTCCCTTGAAAAGGGCTCCCAAAAGGCATCATATCTGAACCATTTGACTATTTTGTAAAGAAAGAGGTCTCTGCTAGTGTTAAATACATGACTATTAAAAAGAACACAAACATTCAGGAGCAGAAGTAGAACCCATAAATGTTTTGAATGCTTTGAATTGCAGGAAGAACTCTCTAATGAAAGAGAAGTAGTTCAGTTTAAGGACCAAAGCAGCCAGCTCACAGATAAATGTATTGGGTGGGAGTGCTTTCTCACTGCAGTCTTTTAGATATGAGATAATACTTGAGAGCTGCAAAACCTCAGTAATCGGAGAGAGATAGTACTGTAGAGGCTTTCTCAATCTATGCTGGCCAGATTGATATCATTAGGTACATCTTTTAATGTTGATCTCTTTTTGATTAAATTGGTAGAATCCTTAATATGTGAAGGAAGTGTCTGAACATATGGTTTAGAAAATTATCAACATAATTAGATAATGGCTCTCATAGAAATGTATTACTGGCTACAATAAGTCAGCCTTGGAGTTTAACCAAGCGGTTATGGAATTTAGGCAGCTTCTAGAATACAGAAATTACATATTCAATTTCATCCTTAGAAATTATTTTCAGTTCAACAGTTCAGCGTTCATTGGACGAAAGGTATGGAAACATTCTGGACAGGTTGTCGTTTCATCTCAGGGAATTTTCTTTTTTTGTAAAAATTTTCATAAGTTATTGCCTTTAGGTTTCTTCTTCTTTTGTAGTCTGACATACTGTGAGTGACTAGTGTTACCCTTGGCAACAGGCTTTGTAATAATGTCAGTCTTTGCATAATTCCTGTGTATCCAAATTTTCATCTCTAATGAAATTAGAGAGGTAATGATGATGTTTTTTCTTCTATAAGTTAAGAACTTCTTGTTCAGCTATTCTTGAAAAATTTTGAAAGAAGGATTTGAGTTATAAAGCACAAATGTCTTTTTAGGCTTAAATACAGGTTTATTGGAACTTTATGCATCAGAGCTGCCAAATACACGTTTCAGTTTAATCTTTCTAAAGAAATGGAATAAATCCATCTTCACCACAAGAGTGTACCTTGCATGTGGAGACAAAGCTTAGGGCTTTGGTGAGACCGGAAAGTTGATAGGGAGAGAGTAACTTATCGGAAAGGTTAATCACAGGATTCTGGCTTGCTGGTGCTGGTAGTTACACCTGTCAGAGTTGCTAGGAAAATCACTGTTGGCTGTAAGTAGTATCTGACTGGTTAGTCTGGTGGCTTGTGATGTATAGATATTGAGGGTCTTCTTCTTGGACCCACTGGTGGGCTGCACTGAATGTTGTGCAGGGTGTCTTTTTTTTAATTTCATGATTTTTGTTACCACCAGACCATCTTTATGATGAGTGCTTGTTAAATAGAGTCCATGGCGTATTTAAAATATTTTTTTAATTTAGTGACAAAGAATAGCTCAGTGGTAGTGCACACACTTTGGGAACTGATGACTCGGAGGCAGCAGGTGATAACCCATGATGGGACGTCAGGAAGGGCATTCAGCCTTAATCTCCCTAGTGTCATCTACGTCTGTGTTCACCCCCACAACGTGGGGATTAATTGTGACAGGTAAAACAAACCTCAGTATTTTAGTATACAGAGATGCAAGTGCAACCCTGAAACACTGCAATTGATAAACGAGTTGAATTGGGATGAAAACATTATGAGCTGAAGGAGTTGGGATCGGCCTCAACTTGGCCAATAAAATTAGCTCCTCTCACATCCTTTGAATGTATTCTTGCACAGTGATTTGCCATTTTTGTGATGATGAAGAAAAAAAAACCTCGGAATGGCTCCACTAGAGAAATCTTGGCAGATGTTTGAAATTCTGAGGCTGTAAATTCTTTTGCTGTACCACCACCTTCTAATTGCATACACCATTGATATAAATTGTGACAAAACAAATTATATGACATGTGAAGCAGCATGCAAGAAAATCATTATTTAACACCCTGGCTGACATAACTTGCAAATTATTTTCTATATGGTCTAGTGTTATCTTGATTTCTTTTTTAATTGAGATTTATTTATTGCTATATATTTATTTATTGCTTTTTATTAACGGGTAAGTTACTTTATGTAATGCAACAGTTTTGATTGGTGATATTGGGCAATTTCCTCCTTTCCCTTAGGTGTCTGAACAGTATTTTTTTTTCTGGCTACAGTTCATTAATTTGACATGGAGAAGGCACTTGACAGCTCTTCAGCCCATTGGGAGCCTTTAAGTAACATAAAGGCAAGAGATAAATACTTTCACAACAATAAAAAAAACTTTTTACAAATCTTTTAATAGTGTCATACTCGGAATGGAAAAGAAAAAAAACAACCTTCAAAATATGTTCAGCATTACGATGTCTTCAGGGAAACCAACTACAATTCCAGTGTTTAAAGAGCCTTGATGCTTTTCTTGTTTTTGCCGCAGCATCTGGTAATGTGCAGCTTTGACTCAAGGTTCTGTTAATGGTGTATCTTTTTTTGTAGCCTGTGGAGAGAGTGTAGAGCTTGGATGACCCTCATGATATCTCATCCTGAGATTGTTAATGAATGCAAATGGGTTGCACAAAAGGTGAAAGAAAATGCTTGAGGTCGAATATCCAGATATGTTTTATGACGACCTTACAGATCATGGCTTTATGATTGAGGATGATGTGCTGAGGGATTACCATTGGGAAAACAGAAGTATTTCTGTAGTAATTACGCACTCTGGGTTTCACAGAGACAGATTTTCTTTGTCTCATAGAAATGCCCAAATTCCCAAGGCTATTACATCTGTCCCGGAGAGCTAAAACTCTAAAGGCAATTAGCTTGGGCTCCCTAAGGATCACCTCCATAGGGATGGCATATGTTTGTTGTTTGTGAAGTTCCTGCTATTCAATTGACATAGCAAAAATAAATTGTATGTTATGCTCTTTGGAGAATGGGGAGAAAAAGTAGTGATATTTACTCTTAAAATATCACACTTAAGATTTACTCAGCTGCACATTGAACAATATGTTTTTGAAGATAGTTTGTTTTGATCACGGTATCATCATAGTATGAGAAAAAGGACATTTGATACAGAGGATGAAAAGTTTTAATTAGCTCTCTTGCTTACACATTCTGTGACTGCCCACTGATTTCTAATAACCAAAAAGTTCAAGTTGTTAGAGCCCATGCATTATTTCCAACGGTTTCCTCTCTAATTATCGTGGAAATCTTTAACTCTTGCTTTTTTTATGTTGCTTAACGGCTCCTAATGGTTTACAATGATGGCAGTGAATAGCTAGAAACGGTCTTCTGTGCAAGGGAATGCCTGTACAAGAATGTAAATTCAATCATCACCATTGTCCTCTTCGAAGAGATAATGGGCGCTTTTAGTGCCTGTATACAGTCTCAGCCACAACTATCATACTAGAAAATGGCAACTTAATAGCTTAATGTCACCCAGAGAGTTTATGGGAAAATTGCATCTCGGTTTGTGGATTGAAAGTGATTGCAACATGGTGCCTTTCATTTCATACAAGATGGAACTTATGGAGGAAAAGGGTATGATTTAAATCAAGAAGAGACATAACTTGTGATTGAATTTGCAATATGGTTCTTTTAGATCCTCTGTCAACAAATTGTGTCCAAACCCCACTTTGCATTTGACAACCATGTAAGCTCGTCATTTCATCATGCCAAGCGATGTCAGGTGTTGTGTTGGATATCAGGTGTTTATGCATGAAAGCAAATTTATTTCCTTTTTTGATCAGAAAAATAAAAGTTATCAGAAAAATAAAAGTCCTCAAAAAGAAAATGTTAAATGACTTTGCTTTCATTATTATCTTGCAAGCCTGTCTTCATTTTGAGGTGGCTAAAGCTCCTCTAGGGTAGAAATTGCTATTGCTCTTGGCGTAATCCTGATATGTCCATGTAAGCAATGTAAAGGAGCGGGGATGCAGGAGAAATGGTGTCTTTACATGTATAAATTGAATGTAACCACAGGAAAGGGAGAATGGAAGTGTTCAGGCCATATGTGGCACACTGATTTAATCTCATCACCAGACATTCATGGTCGGTTCTCAAAAGCTGACAGGAATAGACATGGTCTAGCTACTGGTTTGTATTGACACCGTTATCATCGTCATCATGACATTGAACTGGGTGAGAAAAGAGAAGATGAAAGGATGCTTTAATGTCAGATTCTTTTGATTTTTTTCCCCCTGATGGCATTCTATTTGGCACATTATAATCACCCAGAGACATCAGTGCATCATGCTTTATGTTAAAATGTTTTAATATGTTCTGATGCATTTTGAGAAAGCAGCCTTTGCTATGAAATAACTTTTACAACACAGCTGATGTCCGCAGCTCATTCTTTTAATACTATTGCACTCCCACATAATCATAATATATTTGCATGTTTCATGCATGTAAGTAATGGGTACCATTCAGACTAGCCTGAATACGTATTGTGAACCACCAGTTAAACTAACTGGGTGAAAGCCATAATCAAAGCTGTAATGGCTACAATCCTGGTGTTCATGATATGCAAATCAAGGACAGTGCTCACATTATTATTAATCAAAATTAATTCATCTATGCCAGTGATTATATCGGCAATAATGTGGCCAGTCTCCTCTTCTCCTACAGTAAATTACTGTTTTCTATGCAGGCTTTGTATTTGATTAACACATTTATCTTGGGAACATACAATTATGAATCCTCTATTAGCTCTCCATTGTCTCCCCTTATTGAAATGGATTTTTATCCTGACCATTTGTGAGGTAGCAGGCCCTTAATTCAATCTAGATGGTGAGGTAGTATGAAAACATTAATGTCTCTGAGGCAGAGCCTTGCTCCCGATCTGAGCCGAAGCTTCCCTAAGTCTTTCTAAAATAAATGCCATTTCCAGATAATTGGTGAATGAGGCTCCAGCTCATGCCCAATCTTTACCGTGGAGCCTCCCTTACGAAAACAAATCCTCCATTCCCCTGGCTGCATTACTGCGTAGTCACTGCGCTAGAATCCCCATGGCAACAGACATGTGCAACAGCTTGTTCTCCCTTTTTCCCTCCCTTTTTTCCTCCCTATTTTCCCCCCTTTCACCTCAAAACACACTTCCCATCGCTAGGTACTCATTGAGCTAGAATGTGCAAATGAACACCGATACAACCTTTAAAAGCAACAATGCAGTCGTTACAGGTTGATAACCAACTACTTGTTTATTTGTTTTGTCATTTGAGATGGTTGCTATTGGAAACTATATAAGGGAATTGATTTAAGAGCAACAGGCACAGCTGCATAGATGGAAATAGTTGGTATTTGTTCAATGCAATGGAAAATAGTCTTTTAGTCTAGTTGGCCACTGGTTCATGAAACATGAAAATCCGCAATCTACATCACTTGTGAGGGTTTTTTTCACAAACTTTAAACCAGTCTTTTTTTATCCCTGTCATAAAGTCATCTGGCATGTCATTGTGATAGTCACCCTGATTTCTACTTCTTTCTCTCTCCCCTCTGTGTTTCTCGCTTTCTCTTCATTGCTTGCCTCCAACTCTGTATTTTTACTCCCTTTCAATCTCTCTTTCAATATCAGCCCTGACCTCAGCTTTTATAATGTTTTGAATTAAGGTCTCCTTGAATGGAAAAGTCAGGCTGACCAGCAACTCCGGTTTCCTTCAGTGGCAACACCTAAATGCTATAGAGAGGACATGTGATTTCTCAATCTGCATCCAACAGCAAAACTTAGGCTTACATGCCCACATCTAGTCAATTGGACAAATATGAGGTACAGCATTAAACCTTGTACACTTTATGACCCATATTTATTAGGACAGATGCTGGTGTCTTTATGGTAATTGGATGGTAAATCCAACCACGAAATGCTCATAATGTTATTGTCTCTTATTCAGGGAAGAGGGTGTTGTTATGACTTCAGACCAGATGTTTGGGTTTATACATTATGTAGAACAAAATTTAATTACAAGCAGCTGAGCAAGCTGGAGACATTTATCTGGTAGACTGGTTGGAGAGAGCTCAAGTAAATGTTGATAGCAATTATCATTTTCCTATTTATAATAGAGTATTGTATAGCGAGGATAAAGTGAAAGGGTAGCATTCTCCCCTCCCTGAAAATGTAAAGTTGATTTCAAAAGTTTAAAGTCTTTGTCATATGTGTGTACTAACACTAAGTCATAGTTTTTGAACTTTGAAATACATGCGATGAGGCCTCAATTCAGCAACATATGATGAAAATAATTAACATCTCAGCAACTTTGCATCGCATTTAACATTTGCAATACCTAAAACATTTTATATGTATCCTTACTTGCGTTTCCATGAAATAAATGTGTTGTAAGCCAATCAAACATAAGCATAAATTATAACAAATATGTGAAGGTCAACCATCTTTTTTTCTGGAATATTTTATGATGTATGACCAAAATTTTGGCCTTAATATCATTTATTAGCCTGTTTATTTTGATGGCTAGTCATGTGTACAATCAGATTTACAAGAGCATAATTACACTTCATATTTCACAATAAATTAATAGATATGCCAATCTGTTACTATTTTCATTGAAAGTGTACTCAAATCTACAATATGAATACCCAAAATATATAAATATCATGTAAACCATATCATGTAAATGAATTATACCAAATGGTAAATAGAGTTATTTTTATATGGTGCTTTTCTAGTCTAGTAACCACTCAAGACCGCTTGGTATGAATACAATTTCATGCCATTCATATCAGACTTTAACCACCATATGGTTCATATACAGCACATCTATTTTTATCAGAATAACCTTTTAAGGCTACACTAAAGGCTAATTGTGACAGAAAACCAAATGACCTTCAGAGTTGCAGGCTTTACCTTTGTACAATGCCATCTTGCATTTTATCACTTGTTCAGTTTGATTTAAGGCAGCTAGGGTCATCAAGTCAAAATGGCACACTATCCAAGGTGATAAAGGGGCGGTGTCTCTAACAATGATTAGCAACAGAACTAGATTACTTCAATTAGCGTGTAATCATCTCCGACATTAGAGGTGAACGGCCTGATGCCTGAGCGATTCTCAAATACCATCACCCTTACGCCTAGTGCTGCGAATATCAATGATTGCTGTGGTTCCCTCCCTCTACCCAATGTCCCACCATTCCCACTCCCCACCCCATGTGCACCTTTAGGCTATTTCTGTCCTTTAAAGAAAGGGAGATTGGATATCCGTACTTGTCACTTACAGTACATCACTATCCTGATGTGTCATTTGCATCGCTGTGTCAATGCTGCCCCCTGAGGAGCCACTTCCGGTTCATCAGTAGTAAATGTCAAACTCTCTGACAGCATAAAGGTCACTTAAGCGCAATTTGAGGTTGGTGTTGTACTATCTTGTGGCTGAGGGCACCATGGCATTGGCAATACAGCTGAGAAAGTCACCTGAGGGCGTAGCAAGGGCCAGAATTGAATTAGTCCAAATGGAGGACATGCTAATGAGAGACAGTTTGGTTTACACTATTCCCATCCTTATCAGGATTGGGATCATTGACTCTGAGGTAGAAAAGTAAAAAGAAAAACCTTGGACCCCCCCATTTATTGCCTTATAATTTACTTAATTTCCCCTGTTTTTTCTTTTCGAGTGTGGATATTCTTTGCCAACAGCTGTTACTTTCACTGACACAAATGCCAGAACTTTGCATAAATGGAAAGGGGGGGTTAAAACAAGCTTTTCTATAGCAAGGAATGGTTGTGTACCAGCAGGAGTCTGTAATAGGAACATCTATGGACATGCCTTGCACCACCTCCTCAACATTACTTACAATTTGGAGTAAGGAGGTACTCTGGGTTCTTCAGCAAGCTCATGTTTAGTCTTCAGAGTCACTCTCCCTGGGTCTCGCTAATTGGTTATCTATCCTCATTTTATCTGTCTTTTGGTTTTCAGAGGATCAACTCCTCTCACTTTATCTTTGCAAAGTTACTCACTTAAAATCTCAGGAGATGAGAACAAAATATTTCTTCATCAGTGTCACAATTTCGTGATGGGACTACTTTACCCTGGCAAACGTGTGGGACAACATTTCTGAAAGAAATACTATCCTACTTGTGAGCCTACCTCGTCTTTATTAAGTTCTCAAATTACCTGTGATATCCATCTAGAAACACAATGTGCCTTTCATTCATTAAAGACAGTTCATCTTTCTATCCATTACAAAGGCACCAACATCCCTGGGATGACTAGACCACTATAGTTTACGGCTCAAATCACCCCTATGCTATCCCCATTTAGTTTGCTGCCTGCATAAAGATGAGGATGATGTCTTTGCCCTATGTGCTTCACTCCCTCTTCATATATAACATTTTTGCTTGCTTCTGCTTATGAGTTGTACAATAACAACGTCTATATCCTGAAACACTCAAAATTATGCCAGTCCCATGTCCCTTCTGCATTTCTTTTCTGTCTCAATTCCACCACTTTGTCTTTTCTTGTTACCTCTGCTCAGAAATTTTATTTATGCCAGGTACCTCACAGGCAACGTATCTCTTTCAGTGGTTGGCCACCAATCACGGGTAGTACCCAGCTATAATAACCATCCTGCTGTCAGACAACCCACTGTCAAATGGCCCTCTTTCATATTTTTTTGTGGTGTACTGATGTGTGTGTGCATGTGCATGCATGGTTGATAGTTCTTGTATAAAAAAAATCTTGTTTATTTAAATCCTGGATGTCTGCCATCAGATTGCAAAAAGTAAGCCTGGTAGCTGTAATCAGACCATTGATGTTTCAACATGTTCCATTCAGTTTTCTCAGTCCTATATTTTAGTGATGAACAAAGTCAATTGGTAATAGCTGGAGCCAGTCTGTTCCATAACCGATAATTTTGCAATCACCCCACACCACATTTAATGTTTCCATCACCAAATTCACCTTAACTGGCTCAATCCAAGAATGAAAAATTAAGTTACGAGTCAACTTTTTGAATGATTAGATATCTAGTTTGACTAGGCCTGACTGTGGATGCTTTCGTTTTTCTCTTTTCTTTTTCCCCCAGACATTTTACACTCTAACACTGTCATGCTGGTGTCAATATGACAAAGACTCAGGGAAGATAGACTAATTCTCTCTCTCTCTCTCTCTCTCTCTCTCTCTCTCTCTCTGTTCTTCTTTCTCTGTTCTTCTCTGATTTGTCTTCATACTTTTTCTCTTCTTCCCCTGCCTCCATCTCTAACTGAAATTTTTGTGTTTGTCATCTTGATTATAGGCTAGAGGATTATAATTGAATATTTATTGGTCTTTGTCCATGCACAACTCTACATTAATTGTTGTTCCTCTAATCCAGCCTGTCTTTTATCTTCCCACATAAAGGAGAGTTAATCCCCAAATCCCTGTTTACAGCACGCAGTCACTTCTTCGGCTCACTTGATGAGGCGCCATTGGCTGGGTTTTGTAGGTGGCACATTTTGGGTGTTAAAGGTTAGGTGTATTTTATGGCATATGTTTTCTTTGGAAACAACTAAAAACATGAGAAACTTGCTAGCTACAGTAGTATCTGTAGAATGGTGAATATGATACATTTCTCAATAATTAGATTATTATGGGAAAGCAAATGAGCTTGCTTACATCTTGTTGGGATTCAGACTCTAAGATTTTAGTGCCTTTTTTCTCTCCTTATGAATCCAGTTCATATATATAGCTCAATACCCTTCTCGGAAAGCGACAATTTGCCTTTTGTCTTAGTAGGGGGATGTCAGCTCTAGATGGCTTATGTGAATGGTAGTGAATTTACACCTTAGTCTTTAGTGGTTTTGCAGAAATGACATGCACTATGACTAAAGTAATAACATATTATTTGAACACTCAACCTTGTCTAATACATGGGGTATGAGGTGACAGCCCTTTTGTTTTTCAGCATTCATATTGAAAATCAACTCAGACAAGTTATTTTATCATTCTACGTTTCACCCATTGTACTAATCTACTAGGGGTTACCTTAGAGGGGATGAGGCTCTGCTGCTATTGCCAAACAGCATCATTTACTAGACAATGTAAACCAGCTGTTTAAAGATTGAGCCCGGTTGTGGCTTGTCACTGAAGTTATCAAGGGGGTACGGTCTCTCACTGATGTTTTGCTAAGTTGGGAGAACGACCTAATAGATAGCTCAACAGTATATCCCGGGATCCAGCCTTACACCTTCCTAAATGCACTGACAGCAGGCTCAACAGAGCTATCGTACTTCTGTGTTAACTACTGCCATATATCTCTCCACACTACTTGGCTGCTATCTGGTATCAAGTTTACATATAATGTAACATACCCGTCTACCTGGTGGTCTCAAAAGAAATCTGGCGGCTGGTTTGAAATATTCTGCTCAGTAGATCAAGAACCACATTGTATCAAATACCATTTTATCGAGCATCAAACACACCCCGACAAGACCTAAGAAATATTCCCTTTCAATTTCCCAATTCTATCCATCAATAACAGATAAGAGATTAACTATGATGTGACTTTCCCACATAATTTTCCCTGTGTAATGTGATATCTGAATATATTCCTGTATCTTCTATCACTCGTGAAATGTGTCCCTTAAGTGAGATGTCGACCATTTGACAGAATGCAACTAGAGGCTATGGTAGCTCAGTGATAGTCTGTTTTGGGAAATTATGAGCCAGATGTTGCAGGTTCAAACCCTCCGTGGGGTGTCAGGAAGGGCTTCTGGTCTTAATCCCCCACCCCTCATCTAAGTATGTGTCCATCCCTACAAAGTGGGTGCTAATCGTGACCTAAAAGTTGGCCTCTCTCTGAAGGAAATCAACTCCATATTTTACAAGGTGATTGCGTTGATGAACCAAAATTGAAAGGGAAGAATAAAAAATTAGGGAGGCAAGTTTGTAACCGTAAATCCTCATTTTTTTCCTTGTATGAAAAAATGCAAACAACCTGACCAAGTAGGTGCTCTATAACATATTTCCCAGACTCAAGTCACAATGGAGTATTAGTCACACTCGGCAAAAAGCACATTAATGTGAGAAAAACCCTCAAACCATTTACATGGTAGTACCATGGAAATTGAAAGAGTAGAATGGACATTCCGATTCATATCAACATAGTAGGATTGTCAGAGTAGTGGACATTTTAATTTGTACCAGTGCCATTGCAAAGTACCGTGACCATTGTATTGGGATAACTTCTGTATAAACCAACTAGGGCTTTTTTCCCCCTCAAGTCATGGACTTGAGAGGGAAAAATGTTGTCACAATGACAACTGACAGCAATAGCCATTTTCTTCTGATCTACTCAAAGGACCACAGCAAACATTTCAATGTCTATTCTATTCTCATTCGAATTCTATAGGTGGAACAGTATTTTCAGTTGACTATTTTCTGGCCTTAGTTTAACTCCAGTGTATTCGTCCAACAAAATTTTGTTGCATAGGTTGGTTTGCACTATAAGTCACAGGACCAACCAGACAAGTAAAAAATAACAATTCATAGTCTGGGAAATATGACATGTTGTCTATATAAGAAATGTTGAAGTGCAGTTAATTTTTCTTTAGTTATTTACTTGTTCAGAATACTTTTTTTCTTAAATTAATTGTTGTGAATTCATGAATAAGTGTGTTATCATTACACCCCTACTTTCAGGTACTTTGGCTGGGCAAATACTATTCACAGTGGGTCTCTGATAATCCCACTTGATTAACAAACTTGCAAAGACGAGCATCTGTTGGCAATTAACCTTCAGACCTGCATTCCTGCCCTTAGACCAGCATGCAATGGGAAAGAGCTGGGCTGAGCTGCACTCCTTAAATACATTACACTTTACTGCTGTTAATCTTTACAACAACCATGGTGGGCAGAGGGCTGGAGCAAGATAGATGTTTGACCGACTGCATAATTAGGAGTCAAAGTCGAGCTTTGCACTAAATAAGGCAAAAGCCAAAGATAGACGAGACTGGGCTCCTAGTTTGATACATTTATCCATAACAAAGTATGTCTTTAACAGACTGAAAAGATATTGTAATGTTGCTGAGAATTTGGAAAATGGGAGGATACCTTGGTTTCTGATCAGAGGAATTCCTTTTTGGGAATGAGTAGCCCTGGTTTGTTTTATTGATATTGCTTGTCTTTTCTGTGTCACTGACGTGGCTGAGCAGAGGGGATATCAGACACCACTGTTTGAATTCAAATTATTCACTAGCCAATTAGCCACACCGTAGCTTGGAGCAAAAGATTGATAAATTCTCTCCTTGTTAGACCTTGTTGTCAGGGAGGATGCTCTTGAAAGGCTTGTGCAAGCCATCCAAAACTCAGTTTTACTTTTGCCAATTCTGAGATGCTGAGTGTTCACCATACTCTAGGAGGACTGAACAATATCCGGCTGATCAATTGGTTTGGAGCCATGTTTTCTTAAACATGGCTCCAAATCAAATGATCCGAAACCTACTGCAGAATAAGACTAACATCAACCAGGGGATTTAATCTGGTGGTTTGATTCAAATATGGGCTGAACACTTGAGAGTGGTTGCCAGTACACGCAGTAATTGTTTCAATAATAATACACCTGTAATGAATCAAATTTTTCTTAATGCTGTTTTTTTTCCTTGTTTCCTTTTTATTTGGAAAGCATGGTGGGCTCATTGCCTTCCAGTGCAGCGTGGGTGCTGTTTGATATGAAACATTACATGCACAACAATTAATAATACAGAGAATGCTGTTAATTTCTCTGTCACTACTTTATTAGAATTTTTCGTATACAATCTCACATTTTCAATTATGCCCATTTTCTCTTGAAGGAAATGTATCCTCCAACAGATGGCTGAAGTAACTTGGAAAAAAAACAATTTGTTGGTTTACCGTTTTATTGGAAAGGCTGTGGGAAGTAGCGTGGGAAACAAAAGGAATTAAGAAGCAATTTCTCCAAATAGAATTAAATCCTTTGTACAATATGTGGAAAGGGGGGGGTCATCTAATGATTTATTATGGACGTTCATATATGGCCCTCGCTGATTAATTGTGTCCTTAGTTGGCACCACCTCAAATACCATGTCCAAATGATGATTAAGAGAAGTGCTGGAGAGTGGAAAAGAAGGTGAAATAAATATGTTCCAGTTAATTTGAGTAGATGTAAATAAAGGCTAAGACTTGGGTTTTTTATTCTTTTCCCACTTCATTTGCTCTGCTGAGGCTGCTGATGAATATTAAGTGTGTTTACTTAGTCTCTCTTGTCAGAGGAGATGGCTCACCAAGATGACACCACCAAGATTGTATTGTTCTATTAATTTGGGAAACAAAAGCCATTTATCAATGTTTCTATGTATCAGCACCCAGGTGGGAATTAGAAAACACCTCAGACAACAAGAGATCTGATTCAAGCAAATGTCAAGTCATTTAGCACATCTGTCATCAACCCAATATTATCATATTTTACACTGCTACAAGACACAATGAGTCTGTTTACAGGCACACAATAATCCAACATCCATGTATAATCAGGTTATGGCTTTTGAGGTTATTAAGAGAACCACTTCAATTGATTGACTGTTAACAATAGGTGATAATTAAGACCGGCACGAGGGAACAGACAATAGTTTGAATAGTGCTGCAGCGATTGGGTACTTTCATAATAAGGTTTATTGACCATGTTGGTTTAAAGCCACTTTATTTATGTTGTCATAGAGTACAATGGAATTGTTCCCTGTATTTAATCTATCCTATTGTATAGGAGCATTAAACAGCTGCAGTACATATGGACCATTTCTTTTTTCTTATTGCCTTGCTCTGGGGGACAGGCAGGAGTATTAACCCTAACTTGCATTTCTTTGAATGTTGGGAGGAAATCAGAGCACCCAGAGAAAACCCACACAAACATGGGGAGAACCTGCAAATTTCACACAGAAAGGACCTTGGATGGCTTTAGGTTGCATCCAGGACCTTCTTCTGTGAAGCAACAGTCTAACCACTGGGCCACTGTACCACACGGTGCTGTGGGTTTGCATATACATGGAATATAACTCAAGCTTTGTTGCTCTCGTAGAGTACTTAACATAGAATTGTAACGCAACAATCTTCAGATAGATACTCAAGGATTGACTTTATATAGGTAAAATAAGAGCCAATGCAATGGTTTCTTCTGTTTTCATAGATCCAGTGATGGAAGGGAAAAAATGTGGATTTAATAATAAATAAAAAAATCACTCTGTGTATGTATATTTTTTCCCTGTGATGAGAAAATGTGTTTTCTCTTGAGTGCCTTGATAAATGGCTTTTAAACACAGACTGTTTTCTGCTCGTGTTAGAAGTCGCTAGTTGTTGAGTTGAGTTTACATTTTCTGTGGTCTCTTAAGAACAACTTATTCCCTCCCCACAGTCCCACTCAGATAAACTCTTATCCCTCTTATCCTCAAATCAATGCCTACCTCAGTTACTTTGGGAATCCGTGCACATCAACACAGAAGCAATGTTGCCTAAAACAAAGCACTAATCCTTTGTGGGAATCGTGGCTTGTTTTGGTATCTGCGGGTGTATTGTACCTTTTGAATTTGAGTCTTTAGAACATACACAGGAAAGAAAGCTCAACATCAATGCATGGGATAGCCAATTGGGGAGTAACTTCGAATATAATGTATGAAAGTGGTTTTCCATCTCAAAACACATCAGCCTTTTCCCCAATCAAACATTAAATATTTACGTCAGTCCAATCTCTTCATTGATGAATTTCTTAAAGTGTTACCCAATGTCATGGACGGTAATTATTAAAAGTGCCTTTAATGGAGGTCAGCCAGGTTAGCTTAAGCCATTATTCTTATTGTGTGTCATTTAAATATCATAAATCATATTGTGCATGTTTACATTTGACATTTCTTTGCACTTAACAGTGTAGTAATATCTTTTCCTGCCTCCTGTAGTCATCATTTTATGAATATTAATAGGGTATCTCTCCAGGCACTTCATCTAAAATGAATGAAGATGAACCTCTGGCTCAGACAGATCTGCACAAACATGGCATGCTCATTAAAGACCAATTGTATAATAATGTGCACCTGTCTAGAGAAAGGAAAGGTAGTCTTGCTAAAAGTATTCCTTATTAAGGGAGCTGCGATTATGAATTAAGCTATATGTATCCTGCTGTTTTTATGTGTTTGCATCACGTCAGTTGTTTCTCACAAGAGTAGGTCAAATTGTTGCCAATATGGTTAATTGTTTAGTGATTTATTAAAAAATACATTGTTCAGGTGAAAAGAGTGCTGTTGATCACTTGGCAAACAATCACTTGTTTGTTGCTGATTTTACTTTGGCATTTTCTGAGTTCTTCTGTTAAGTCCCCATATATAATAACAAATACAATTTGAGAATTATTCGAAATTTGGCTGAGTGTTGTCTCAGAGATACATACCTAGGATATCTATTACTACTACTGCCACTTCTACTACTACCACCACTACTACTACTCTTGGTTGATCCCAATAGTGGTTGTTACAGTGGATCATCCATGTCTTCCTGAGTTGGCATACTCAGGAGGTAGGGTGGTTGTCTAAGCTGAGCCTGACCCCTAGAAAAAGCAATGTCCTTGATTGAGACCTTGCTCCCTGAGTGCTGTGGCTGCTCACTACTATAAAAAGATGGTTTAAATGCAGAGAACAATTTCATTGTACATTTGCCTGGGAGCTCCATCTTCAGCATCTTTCTCCCAATATAGCCAGCTTCTCCTCTCTACTACACGTGTCCAAACTATCTCATCTGGTCTCTCTTGCTTTGTTTCTAAACCGTCCCACCACAGCTGTCCCTCTAATATAATTGTTCCTAATTGCTCCAGTATCCTTTGTACCGTGACCCTATGCACTTGTTGTACATCGCTCTGGATAAGAGCGTCTGCTAAATGCCTGTAATGTAATGTCCCTCTTTGTCAATCCCCCCCAAATCTTAGCATCTTCAACAGTAACAGCTCTGCTTCCTGTGTCTGTAATTCCAGACTCTCAGAGATGCCTATGATACTTGGGGTTTTGTCATGTTTAAATGTCACAATATACAGAATGCCATGCAATGTGAGCAGGATGACAGAAACGCTAAGAATCTTTAAATTTCTTACTTTTGAGTAACCTATTCATTCTGGTTTGGAGTTATAGGAACTATTAATGTGGGATTGTGAAGAAAGATGGAAATGTACCTTTGCTTTTCTGAAAGTTCCACAGTGATTTATGTCTTGAGTAAATGATCAAGAGGTCTTTTTTGACTAGTAAACCAACAAAAGACGAATGCTAGAACCCTAATTTGAGTGTTGAGAGAAGATTTTCAGTCTATATTTTTCTAAAGAGGCCATTTTTAAAACCCTTGAAGATGTTTGATTCTTAAGGAGACTTGAGATTTTTTTTCATACCTCAAACAGTATTCATTAGCTCAGTTGTGTGATTCACACTTCACCAACATTTATTGAGATTGGAATATAAATGAATACTTGAATTTTTCATAGGTAACATACATGTGCACATATCCACACACACATGTGCACACATACATGCAATGGCTTAAAGGTCACACAATGCCCTCTCACTTATTATCTCACCCGAGAAATCATATCTCTTTTTAAAATCTTTATTCCTACTTCGATGACAGCTTCACCTCACCTCACACAAGCCTTTCAAATCCTCAAGGACAGACTTTGCACTGTATTAAACTGGTTTTGGATACTGCTCCAGATATCATTTGTTTTGGAGCATAAAATGATTTTCTTCATCGGTTACTATGATGTATCTGACTGATTGATGTAGCACTATGATTGAACATTTTTACAGTCTGCTGGGAAATAATGGGGCATTTTTAGATGTTGCTTCTTATGAGTGGCATTGTATTTCCTGTTAGCTGCCACATCTGTTGTTTTGTCAATCAGCTTTCCCACTAAGGGTTAGCCAAATAGTCTGTAGTTTGATTAAAAGAACTGATCCAGAGCATGGAACTTACTGTAAAAAGGAGCATTTCAGAGAAAAGCTTGTTTTAGTCTGGAGTTTCTTACTCGTATATGATAGAATTAGTCACTCTTGCCTTGGCAAAACAACCTCCTTCAATTTCTTGTTCTGTTCATCTTGTTTGCAGGCAGAATCACAAAACAATCCAAATTGTTTTGTGGCTTCCCATTGGATTAAAAGGTTTATAATGTGAGTGTTTTAATGTTGCATACATACAGTGCTTTATAAACTGTTTTAATGTAGAGCTAATGAAATAAGGGATATCTGCTTTAAAGGGTGAGCCCCACCAGATCTAATTGGTACCGTTCTACCTCCCACACAAGCTCTGGCTCCTTACCCCCCAAGGAGGTGACATTCCACGTCCCTAATGCTAGCTTCTGTTGCTTGGTTCTGGTCTGCTGAGACCCTTTGCCTTCACTGCTACCTGTACAATCCGAGTAGGGAATGAGTCCTTACCCCAAGTGAGGGAGTTCAAGTATCTCGGGGTCTTGTTCTCAAGTGAGAGTAGAATGGAGCATGAGTTGGACCGGAGAATTGGAGCTGCTGGAGCGGTATTGTGCTCCCTTTACCAAACCATAGTTACCAAGAGAGAGCTGAGCCAGAAGGCTAAGCTTTCAATCTACCGGTCAATGTTTGTGCCCACTCTCTCCCATGGCTATGAAAGCTGGGTCATGACTGAAAGAACAAGATCAAGGATACAAGCAGCTGAGATGAGGTTTCTTAGGAGGGTGTCTGGTGTCTCCCTTAAAGATAGGGTGAGAAGCTCAGACATACCTGAGGGACTCAGAGTAGATCCACTAGTCCTACAAATAGAAAGGACCCAGTTGAGGTGGTTCGGGCATCTAGTAAGGATGCCACCTGATCGCCTCCCAAAAGAGGTTTTTCAGGCACGTCCAGCTGGAAAAAGGCCACAGGGTAGACCAGATGGAGGGATTATATCTCCACACTGGCCTGGGAACGCTTTGAGATCACCCAATCAGAGTTAGTGGATGTTGCAAGGGAACGGAAAACTTGGAGGTCTCGGCTGAAATCTGCTCCCTCCGCGACCCGACACCGGATAAGCGGTTGACGATGGATAGATGGATGCTTTAAAGGGCCTTTGAGTGTTTAATTATTTTGTTGAATATGCAACCATTGGACCATACTTATACAAAGCTGTTAACATGCTGTGTTCTCAAATCCCAAAAGTTAGCAATATCCAACAATAGTGGATTGATTCTAATATCACTTGATATCACTATATATTTGCAGAAAGGGGCATTGGTACTGTTCATATATCATCCCCTCTCAGTGTGCAAGGATACCGTGTAAGCTTTTGATGATACATTTGCATGAACCATGCTAGAAGCTGTTGTCTCCAATGCTTATGTCAGCTGCAATTCAAACACAATGTTCACGGCTATTCCTCTGTCAGCTATTCAAAACAAAGTTTGACAGGAGTTCTGATGTAATGCATGGAATTGACTGATAGTTGCAAGAGCAAGTACAGATGCACGGTGGCCAAACTTTATTCACAGGAGGTGATCTCTCACAAGCCTAGTTTACCAACACTGGGAGAAAGTATTTTTCAAACATCCATCCACACTATCTAGTGAAAAGCACAAACACTGAAGTCCATCATGTGGTTCTGTTGGAGAGTAGCCTCACTCTCATATCATACTTTAAATTTTGCAATGCAGATGGAGAAAGGTGGTTGCAGAAAGTGAAGTGCTGAGATTTCTTTTTTCTCATCACATGTTTATCACATTTACCCTGAAAACATGTTTCTATAAACATGTTGTCTTCATTGTGTATTTACAGGGGGACATACTCTCCAGCAAACTGCATTGGATGCAGTCAATAAAATATTACAAATTCACCACTAAAGGGACATCAGTTGCAGATTGCCCCTTAAAAACACTCCTGCTATAAAGCATAAAAAGTACAACTTGGACAGTGAAGAAGCATTCAGCCCAGTTAAAGAGAACCAAATTCATTCAGACGTTGTTGTGGAGTTTCAGAATTTAGTAAATGTCGAACAGGCTTTTTTTTTCAGGCACTTGCAGGTATGTTGCTCATCTCCACTTCAAACCAGGGTAAACAGCCAGTGCTAGCACAGATTGCTGTTCTGCATGGCTACTGCTGACATGGTTTTTATGTGAGGCAAGAGAGCCATAGCCGAAGCCAGTGGTGTAAAGAGGGAGCAAGGTAGAAACAGGGAGTAGTTTTCTGTGGAAGGCACAGCAAGAAAAGATCTAAAATGGGCCTGGCTGTGGTTTTCACATGACTGCTAAATGCCCCCTTAATTTAACCACAAGCTGTTCCTCATCTGGTGTTTCTTGCACCAAATTGTTCATCTGGCTTACACCAAAAACGTTTTGCTTCTCAGTTAGCTCACACCCCTGGTACTGATGTGATATTCTTCCCATGCTATATCCCCCTGTCTTTTCCTAAGAAACAGTCACAACTTGTTAACAGTATCTGAGGTTCACTGACGCATGCTGGATGCAGATAAGTGATGATCTAAGTATTTACCTAAGCCTGTTCAGAGCAGGGCAGTCATGGTAGTTCACTATTTGCACTAAAGGGGCGGCATAGCTCAGTGGGTAGAGCGGTTGTCTGGCAATTGCAGGTTGCTGGATTGATCCCCGGTCCTGCATATACCATGTCGAGGTGTCCTTGGGCAAGACACTTAACCCCTAACTGCTCCCCGAGCGCCATATGTTGGCAGCTCACTGCTCCTATACAATAGATTGGGTCAAAAATGCAGAGAGATCCAAATTTCCCCTTGCGGGACTGATAAGGGAATTATTATTATTATTTGCAGTTTGCTTTTCTTGAGATGACATGGGGTTGCATGGTTTTTGGTGTCCCAACTGACACCAAGACGTGAGGGGTTAACAGGTGAAGACATGTGGCGGCTCAGTGGTTAGCTCTGTTGCCTTACAACAAAAAGGTCCTGGGTTTGAACCCCAGGCCATCCCACATCCGTTCTGTGTATATTCTCTACATGGATTTCCTCCAGGTGCCCCAGTTTCCTCTCACCATCAAAAATACATGCATGTTAGAGTTAACACTTCTGTCTGAGCCTCTGACCAATGCAATGAAAAAAAGAAATATAGTTGATCCGCAGGTGTTGCACCTACTCACTGCTCCTATGGAATCTGTTGGGTTAAATGCAGAAAACTAATTTAGTCATAACCTACAATGAAAAATAAAGTAGCCTTTCTTTTCTAAGCCTCACCCAAAACAGAAAACCCCGTGCACCAATGCAGTGTAGCAAGCCATTTGGAACTGTGGGCAATGGGATATCTGTTCTCATGACTAGATTTCTCCCTGCTACTACCTCGTTTAGTCAATACAGCTGAAAAACTTGTGAGTTCAAAAGATCAGCTTGCTTTTGGTGTAAGACCTCAGTTTCTTTCAAGCCATGCAATACCTGAACAAGGATTTCACCTGAAGAGATAATTATATTATTTCATTCAGGGTTAATCATAATCATCGATCATGCAACAATGTAAATCCATGCTGGAACTTTCAATTGTATATGACTGCTTTTGCATGTCATATATAATTGCATTATTAAGGTATTCTCTAGCAGTCTGGGCTTAAACCGAAGGACAGACAGGACAGGTAACTGTCTAGGCCTAGGGGGTTGTAGATGAGCTGGGTACCCTAATGATCTTAATGCCTTTCACATGAAAGACAAAAAAGACAGCGTGTGCGTGTTTCCTGTCTTTGTTCCTTTGATCACATAAATAAGGCAAGCTAAAAGCCTGCTGTCGAACAGATCCCTACAGGGGGACCTTTCCCCTAAATTTTACATCTGCTTCTCCAGGTTGAATATGTTAACATTTTAGCCCACAATTGTTTCTTCATGTCATAATGCTGCACTGATTACAGTTCATTTCCTGCTGTCTTTATTATGGTGATGGATTGATGGAGGGATAGATATTGTTAAGTGTACCAAACACATAATTATCTGATGTATATAGCTAATAATTGATACAAAAATAAAAAGGAAATGTTCACCCTTTTATGAAACCGTTGAAATCTGATTATTTTTACTTAATATATTTTCTATCTACTGCAGTAGCTCAGTGGTAGAGTGTGTGCTTTGGATACTGATGAGCCAGAGGCAGTGGGTTTGAGCACACTGTGAGGTGTCAGGAAAGGCATCCAGCCTCGAGCTCCATCTAAGTCCGTGTCCACCTTCATACCATGGGGACTAATCCTGACATGTAAAATGAACTTCTCGATCCATTTTTTCTACCAATAGATTAATTATATCATTAAGTAGCAAATGCAAGTAATCCGTTAGTGCTCATATGCTAATCATCACCTGAAACTCGGTCTACATTTTGGCAGCTGAATGGCTGAGTTTTATATTTTTACAAAGATAGGTTGCTTTGGCAGATTCCATGTCATCATTATTCAATGTGTATCTTTAGAAACATATCTTGGTTGCATTTGTTTATCATAAACACATCTTGCAATATGTATGCTGACTTGTGGAGTAATTTCTTCCAAACATGCCAGAGAAGCGAGATGCTGTGTTGGTTGTATGGTTGTGTTGCATTTCACCAAGATTTTATATGAAATAGATCAACTTTAGCTTTTGTGCACCTGAGGAAATGAAATTTTCACCGTGTGGCCTCTCAGATGAAAATCCATGAAGGTTATCTAAGATATTAAGTCGCAGCCAGACCTCAAGGTTCTTTTTCCTCTTTTTAACCTTTATATATTCAAAGAAGATTAACTGAGCATGTAGTTCTCTCTCTCTCTCTCTCTCTGTCTCTCTCTCTGTCTCTCTCTCTGTCTCAGTCTGTCTGTCTGTCTTTGTGCCCCTATCTGCATGATGCTTTGTTTCACAAACACAGTAGGAAATGTTCACACTTGGGATCTGTGGAGTGCAACTGCTGTCTGGTAATGTTGACGACCACTAAGCAACTCTGATGCGTTCGGGGCTTATGTGCCTTGCTGCAACATCTCGCTGGCTGCTGCAGAGATGTTCTCCTTCCCCTTTACCACACATCAGGTTTTCATCACTGGTTTAGAATTTCAGAAAGTCGTGATTTCACGTTTCAGTTTTGATACATCTATGTATTGATTTAGTCCATTAAAAAATAAGTATTGTAAGAAGAAAATTCAAAGCCGAGTGGGAAAAACATGTTACATGAATGGAACCGTGCACAATTTTGTGGTCTTGCATGCCTCTCACCCAGTAAACTCAAGTCTTATGTGAGTCTCAGTGATTAGTCAGCCTAAATTTCTCCTGTTAGTGCTCACTCATGTCACTCGTGACTGGTAAAAAAGTATCACAGAGTAAATAAAATAGAAATTAATTATTTAAAAAGGGATCGAAGATAGCACAGTATGACTTTAAAAGGCTTGCGATCGGTTCCAGCAAGATGGAACATGATCACTGAAATAAAAATCACTGGGACATTGCCCTTTTAGTTTAATTCAAGTGATTACTGCATCTTTGAATGACATCCTGCAGGAGTGATACAAGCACCAGAACTGAAATTCAGATTTATTGGACCTGTAAAAGGGCAAATTGCAACCAAATGGGTTGGACAGGAATGTCTGGGTTTTGTAAGAGTATGTAAACATTCCTTATTCTCAGAGAGCCAAAAGGCCTGCAGAACTACCGTCAGAATCAACAGACTAAATTATAGTGCGTTACTTGCTAGTTAATTAAAATGTATAATAAGAAGATAAAGTTATATATATATAGAGATATCCTGATGCCTTCAGGTGGTCAGGAAGGCTATTCAGAGCAGAGTGAACAGCCTGATTCCCCCATTGTCCAAATATTTGTCCTGGGAGTATCACAAAGCTGCAACTAGTCTCTTATGTGTGTGGTGGGTGGGGTGGGTTTGCCTCTATGTCCATGTCATTTTTCAAATACACTTTCACATGTATACTCCTGTTCACATGAGGTTTGCCTACACATTATTCTTTATCCTTCAATTCTTAGTGGTGACAGATCTGGTACTGTTACCAGACAGGCATATCATGGCCATCCCTTTGACATTCTATAACCTCCCTCATCTATATTATTAGCTGTTGAGGGTCTGTTTCTTTTTTCATGCTTTTTTTTGGTAATCTTGTGTTTAATGTTGTGTTGGTAGACTATTCATTCTTTTTCATTCACAGCCGACTAAGTTGCTTTTTTCTTTATGCTCCACAATTTTCCAAGTTGCCCTCATTAAAGAGCAGGCACTAGAAAGGCCAGCACTACTATATCTGATGCAAGTGTTGAGTTGAATGGGTGCCTTAAGGTAACTCTATTCAGAGAGACTTGTCCGATTCTCGTGTTAGGCTGTTTTGTTGACTGAAGCCACAAGGGGCTGATGGTTTGGGGCATATTATCCCAGCATGAACGGCCGCAGGACTCTAGATTTATTTGGCTAAACTGGGAGATTTAAATGGCCTTGGTTAAAGCTTTGGTTAAAGTCATGCTTGGTTATGTCACAATAAAGTTAAAATCACATTTGGTTCATTTAATTGTAAGTGGATAACAACTTCTATCACTCCGGTTCTGAACAGACATTGGCTGCTCATGTCTTTTTGACTTAGCTAAGTGTGTGTGTGTGTGTGTGTGTGTGTGTGTGTGTGTGTGTGTGTGTGTGTGTGCAACTACAGTGCATCAATATGCTAGAGACTAATTTGCAGCAGATTGTGTGGGCTGGAGTGAAACTCGTTTTTCTGCGGTAGTGCACAATTACTGTACCTGATCATTTGTATCTGATTTGATACATCTTTATCTTCTTCACTGTGGTTGTTGCATCGGCCTACCTGAAAGGTTAGAGCACTCATAGCTGTGACCATACACGGCCCCGGCCTCGCCAACCTGAAGCAGAACCCTTTTAAGTCCAGTGTGGGTTTATTGACTGGGGATTTGAGGACACAATGTTGAACTTCCATGCAGAAGAAGACTGATGACTTCTCATACACAATGCCAACAGACATCATCTGCAGTCCCTCCGGAAGACCTTTCAAGATAGAAATGGACTGTTTGCCTTTTTTAGCGCTTAGCACGCTGTAGAGGAATCTACAGGACCCTACAGTGTGATTCCAATCAATTGGAATACTTTGTATTTTCTGGATGAATGAATAAGGTATGCCTATTGGGAATTCTGACCTGTGGATTTTACAGCATGTAGTAGTTTGAGCTAAATGATCTGATTGGTCAAACACTAGCTGTGGTTGAATGGCTGAAGTGCCAGTGAGTGTGCTAACCGGGGATCCTGTCGGGGGCCTTTTCTTTTTTCTTCTCGTTCATCCTGTGTTCGGCCTTGGCATACATTCAACAAAAGTCACAATTTCATATTGGTGATATAGGACTCAGATTGACCTTTAATAATATTATGGGTTCTGTAGCAGTGATGAAGAGAGCTCTCAGAGGAGTAGTTTCAGTGGTGCTGTGGTAGCATGTTATATAGTATTGCTCCATGAAGTAGAAATCCTCATCTCACCTGATCTGCGCAATTCCTGTATACACCCACTGGGGATATTAAGATGAATTCCCATTAGACACATCTCATGTTATTGTCAATATAGCCCAACCTGTTTAGCCTGTCCCACTGGTTCTGAGTCATTCATCAGATCATATTGAATGTCACAGATATGAGGGCTTAGTTATATTGTTGCAATAGTCAACAATGTTGTTTGCTTTGGATTAGTCCGTGCGTGGCAGTGGTTATTCTGTCATAATTAACAACCTGGAGCTGTTCTGTAAATTATGAATTTGAAGCTGATTTTGTGGACCCATATCACATTATCTTTATGTGATCTGTTGTAAAACCAGAAAAGGTTCCCTCTTCAAAAAGATAAATAACTATTTGTATAAGCTTACATTTGCCACTGCTTTTTTTCTCCATTCTTTATGAAACCTGACTTTTTGGTTTCCTGTTTTGGAAGAGCATATTTGAAGATATGGGGCAGGATGAACAATGAGAAAAGAACAGTGTCGGGGAGTAACTAGGTACTTGTGACAGTTTCATAATTAAATTACAAAATGATTGTATTGCAGTTATTGAGAAAATATATAATTAGATTACAGTTGCTAATCAAAATGCTGATGATTGCAAAGGAGTTACATCTGAATTTATTCTTTCAGTAAAAAGATCATTTGTTTTGTGGTTTAAAATCAAAACATTCCAATCTTAATTCAAGTCATAATGTTGAGTACTGCCACAAGGGTTACACTTCCTGGTTTAAATGTAGGTTATTAGGACTTTCCAGCTTTATTACCCTGTTTAAAATAAAACATAATAAGTCACATTACATTAAGTAATTAAAATAGTTGAATTATTTATTGCATTTTTACAAGATAACTGGTAATCTGAAACCTATTACATTTCAAAAGTAACGTTCCCAACACGGAAAAGAATACATAAGAAAAGAATGCTATGTGAGTAGAGACTCGTGCCCGTGAGGGGTAGTGATGACATTTATAGTACCCTCACCTCAGTGAACTGCTGGTTGGCTCAATGCTGTAATGAGCAGTGATTTGACTTTGGTAATAACTGGCCTTTCTGGGGCCGCCGTTACCGGCTGAAAGCAGAAAGCACACATTCTACTGGCGACAGTACTGTTCTTTTATCTGGCATTATAGATAGGTGTCTATGTGTAGTTTGACACCAGGGACTTATCATTCAGCAGGTTGCAGGAGATTAGAGAGCCTGCTTGGTTTAAATCAGGTGTTGACATAGAGTCAACTGGTTTAGTTAGTATGTCTAGTAGGGGAATTTCTTGTAGTGTATCAGACTGATGGCCAGGCCTTTAATACTGAGACTATCTCCCTCCCCTGCTGTATTGCCCCTTAGCTCTCTTCTTCTATTGTGAATCACAACAATCACTCATATCACTGGTGGTGTAATGTACAATGAACCACCTAATAATCTACAGAACCAAAGGTAATGTTATCAAAAGTGTGGCCACACATTCTCCAAGGTGTAGGTCTTCAAATTGTCAGCTAATAATAAATAAAAGGTGTCTAATTCCAATTAATATTTCATCTGGTGGCATCTAAAGTTCTGCTTACTACTGATCAATTCACTAAGATACTTAAACTTGGTTTAATAAATATAAAGACTCTTTTTTTAAAACCTAAATGTTCATATCCCCTCTTAGTTGCATGCAAAATCACCTCTTAAATAGCTATTGGCTGTTGTGAGACCTGTCTTATTCTGATTGTCAGTTCAGCCTTACATACTTCGATATAAGTGACTAAAGAATGGTAAATGGACTTGTTTTTGTACAGCACTTTTCTAGTCTAGTGACCACTCAATGCCTCACATTTACCGAGCCACCGTGGCAGGATACGGGGCCTATATCCTGGTTTAATGATGAGATACATAATCTTAAGCAGACCTGAAGACAATATGAGCATACATGGCACTTTACTTATCTTGGGATGAGTGTTTCTTGAAGTACAAGGGTGCTAAATCTGCTGCGAAAGCAGCATATCTCTCTCGATTTATAAACCTTAATTATTCCACCCGTATAGAAAATATGACACAAATAGGTGTATTATAGGTATATTTTGTCAATAGTCATTTAAAATGCTTTAATTGCTCACGTTTTTGAGCCTGTAAGAAATTGTAATGACAGTTCTCCTTTCAGAAACTCGTTGCCCTTGGTAACAGAGCGAAAGTTCATAGGTCACCAGTGAGAAAAAGGCGGGGTCAGGAAGTTCTCCAAGGAGGAGGAGCTTGCGGCGGCAGACGATAGACAAGCGAAGAAGTTAACGAATATAAAAGAAAACGTATGAAGAGTTGATTTAGAGCCCGGAAAATAGTACATACATGGTCGGAAATCCATTAGGATTATATGTAATCAAGCCACAGTGGTTTGAGTCAGTTTTCTTTTTATTACTGTTGGATATTGATCAAGATTCCTCCGTGTATGCGTCGGGAGACATACGGAGACGTGGGATACAAGATGGCGAGCAGACCCTACGGACCGCGTTTGTTCAGTGTAGGTATGTATATATGTATGTATGTATGTATGTATGTATGTATGTATGTATGTATGTATTCCAATATACAAACGTTTATTGTCTCTGTCTGCATCCAGTAAAATGCCAGCTTTTGTATTTAAGATACCTCGCCCCTGGACTAGCTTTATATTGTTACAAAACTCCACACTCCACTCCATTGGCTTGAGTAGTGTGTATGGCGGACATAATTGCTACATAAATATAATCCCTGATTTCTCTTTGACACTGGAGCTAAATGTTCTTTAAAAGCTGTCTATTACCTGCTCACCATTTACAGTCCATGAGTTTCTAGATTTTTCTGCTATATGGTTAATGAGATAAAACATATAACCATGGCTACTCCTGCAGATCCTGTTTAATTAACTAATATTTATGCAATGAATCACTATTTATTAATCATGTTATATGACTATCTCTCTGGATAACTTTGGTCTCTAGATAACATTAATCAGTGTATATCATTAGAGAGAATGTAAATTTGGTATCGCTGGCCAAGGTCTCTCTTGCCTTATGTCCTCCTTATGTGTGTCTGATGTAATGATGTTACCTAGAAATCTTCTCATGTTGAATATAACGTACCTCAGGGCTCTGTTCTTTGCCCTCTACTTTTCTCATTTTATATTTCACCTTTTCACGCAGTCATGGAATAAATCTCCAATGCCATCTGGATGCTATTTAGCTGTATGTGCCTATAAGGGGCAATGATCCTATTCAAATTACTTGTGTAGAGGCCTCCTCAGCTGCTGTGAAAATTGAAGGTTTAAGGCTATATTTAAATTCAGATAAAACTGAAATGCTGGTTGTTGGACCTGCTAGACACCGACACCAATTTGATCAAGTTACAGTAAAACACTGCAACTTTTTGATTTCACAAAGTGTGGCAGCCAAAAATCTTGGTGTTACACTTGATCCCAGCTTCTCATTTGATAAGCACATTAAAGAACTCCCCACGACTGCTTGTAACATAGCTAAAATTTGGTCCTCCCTGGCCATGGCTGATGCATAGACGCTAATACGTCTAATGCTATACATGGTTGTAGGTTCTCTATAATTTTTCAAGGGTTTTATGTCCATCAGTGTTTTAGTCATAGTTCTGGTGCAGGTAGAGGGTGGGGTGCAAAAGCCTCTATGTATGCTGTACCGAGTTTAGATTGTTTATCAAGAGCCCTGTTTTTGTCCAAATTTGAAAGGATGTGTTTAAAATTGATGCATGGAAGTACGATTGTGCTGTGTGCTATATTAGTATTCATGTATGTTTAGTAGGTATGGTTTTGACGGCTGGTTCTTTTTCCCCCCTGTGTTGATAATTTGACCAGATTCCTTAAGCCCCAAGTGAAACAAATCTCTTATTTAATCCCCTTCCCAAATCCATACTTTTGTTCTACAAATGCCATTGGTTGCTGTGGCATTATGAAACCACATACAGTATCACATTAAAAAGGTCATTAATCTTAATGGTAGATTTAACAGCCGATATCATGGATATGTTATCACACCCACCCAGGCAGAATGCTGCCTGGTAGGGTGATAGCATATTCTATTCTGACATCGGACAGAAAAATTGGTCCCACTCTTCAAAGTAGAAAATAAGTAGGTTTTTTTAAGTTAAAAAAAAAAAATTTACCAAAAATGTTCAGTACAGCATTTGAATGGATTTGAATTGAACATGCACATATGATATTGGACTGAGATTCGTAGCAGAGCTATCCTATCCCAACCATGATTGTAGGTGTCTAGTGCATTGCGTGAAGTGGATTTGTTGTATGTCCGAATCCATTTACCAACAGTCTAACTGCAATGGATGACTGCTTAACTTGTCAATTTCCAATCACCTGACCTTACAATGAGGGTCATAGAGATGCTTGCATGATAGTGAATCCCTAGCCAAAGAAGCCCTAGCCTGACCCCTTGAGGGTTCAGTGACATTACCAGTATCGAAGACGGAGGGTGAGTGTAAGGAGACACAGATCAAGGCAGGCTGAAATTTGATATGAAATTTTGTCATGAGAATGTTCTATAGATCACAGTGGAGATGATTTCATATGGATAGATGTGTGTTTGTGGAGGGTTGCAATAACAGAGACAACTTGAAATGTGGCTGACATATCAGTGTCCAGCATGTGTGTGCATGTGCCTCTTTGTTTCCATAGATAGATTTTCAAACGGACATTTAATAGTTTGACATCGGCAACACATACAACTAGAATTGCACATAAAGTAGCTTTTCCTGTCATTCTTAATACTTTTCCCGTAATCTATTGTGAGGATCTCATTAACCCTCAATACGTAAGTCAAAGTTTATCTATACAGCACTTTTAAAACATACGGTTACAAAGTCCTTTACATACAATCATGAAAAAATGAAAGTAAATGGATAACATAAATCAAATGAACATTAAATATGAAAGAAATAAACAGACCAAGCTAAAAACCAACTACTGCAGGTCTATAAAAAGGCTTGTCTATAAAGATGGGTTTTTGGAAGCTGCTTAAAACAGTCCAAAGATTAGGGAAAATTATTACAGAGATTTGGGGCTAAAAGTGTAAGGATGGTCACCCTTTTTTTTGTAGTAGGAGTGGGGGATGGATAAAAGACCAAGGTTTGAGAATTGGCATGGTTGGGAAGTTGAATGAGGAGTGAGGAGATCAGAAATATAACTGAGGGCAAGATCATGCAGTACTTTAAAAGTTATCAACATGATCTTGTAGGTTATTCTGAATTTTGTAGGAAGCCAGTGGAGAGATAAAAGAATGGGAAAATGAGACCTAGTTCTAGTTAGTAATCAAGCATCTATGTTTTAAACCAACTGCAAGGCGGCTTGATTAAGGCAAGATTAGAGGGAGTTGCAATAATCTAAATGGGCAAAGATGAAAGTGTGAATTGATTTTCAAGATCCTTAAAAGACAAAATATATCTAAATTTAGCAATATCTCATAACCAAAGAAAACAGGATTTGACAAGCCAAGTAACATTGCAATCCGAATAAATTCTGGTCAAAGATTATACCAAGATTTTAGTAATAGGTTTGATGTTTAAATGAGTGGACAAATGCTAGAATATAATGATAATAAGTATAATAATAATAATAATAATAGAATGGACAATAAAAATCCATGTAACAATATGAAAAGCATCTCCAGCCCTTTGAGATAATGATTGCTACACCCTGCCTGCTCCCACTTGGAAGTTGAATATTTCTTAGAGGTGAGCCAGGAGTCTCCCAACCAAGGGGAATTCTGGGGGCCCTCAAACAGCCATGCTGCCACTTGCATTTGTCTCATTTGACTGGCAAATACCTATGCAAAGTGGATGCGTCAGCATGATACACAGGTAATTCGCTGTGCATGTGTGCACAACGGGGTGGGTCAGCTCAGGTGTGTGCGCATTTTCATGTGTGTGTTGTTATAGTGTAAAGAGATAGTTTTCCTCTCTTAGAGGTTTCATCTTGCTCACTTTGATATTTCTTTGACCCCACTCCTAGGACCAATGAGATGATTATTGTTATGAAAACTTTACCCTGGATATGAGGTTTTGCATGTAAGATTGGATAAGATACAGCACTATGGGAATGAGATGTGTGTACGTGTACATGCGCGGTAGGTGGGGTCCAGTGGTGTGTGTGTGCGTGTGCGTGTGTTTGTGTGTGTGTATACATGCGTGGATGAGGATGTTTGTGTGCCTTCATTGAAGTGTACATATTGCATCATGAAAGAATGAGTAACAAATAGAGAAATATTTTTTTCGTCTTCCTCTTTCTAGTTGCAAAATCTCACACTCTCACACTCTCACTCTTGTCTTGCTCCTTCTCTGTCTATTTCCATTCATGTGCAGGCTGTGGTTGGAGTAATGGGAGAAGTGTTGAATCTGAGGAAGTTGTCACAAACTACTAGGGAAGTGTGTAAAGAAATATGTGAAGCACTGTTATCTTAATTGAAGGACAAATTCCTCTTTTTGCTAATGTTTGGATGTGTGTGTATGTGCGTGTGTGTGTGTGTGTGTGTGTGTGTGTGCATACTCAATGCGTGCTAGAAATTGCCAGAAAACACACATTATTATACACAGTAGTTAACTTTTAATTCCAAAGCTTCTCTTCCTCCTTTGTCCTCTTGGTTCTCCATAAGGCCATTCATTACCCAATGATATGAACAGGCCAATCCTGTCTTATTTATTGGTTCCAAAATGGTTCCAAAATTATTCTCAGCTTTATATGCCTTGTTATTTTAACTTCCCCACAGCACACTTCAGAAGTTTGTCTGAGTCAGAAAATTATTGTTTCATTTGGCCCTCTCTCTGCGGAGGAAACACATCCATCAATAGTCATGATATCAGCTTGAGATGAGATGCTTTTTGGTTCAAGATATAATGCCAATGTCAAATTTTACTGAAACACTTGGCTTGCTTTGACTTTCAGCTTTACTGCCTTTTCCACCATGTTGATAGAGTAACTCCTGCCGAATTATTGAGAATGTGTGTTGATAATTCATTTCAAAGAAAGACCATTAAAATAATGTAGTGAATAAACAAATTCATCAACATAACAGAGGGAATAGATCGGAGATAGTTAGATAATGGCATATTGATAATGCAGAAACTGCCTTGTACTTTCAAAGTAATATTTGTTAGTGCTCACTGTAAATTCCTTGTGTAGCTGGAAAACACTGTCTACGTGTGTGTGTGTGTGTGTGTGTGTGTGTGTGTGTGTGTGTGTGTGTGTGTTAATAACCATGTGTCCTTGGAGGAGTTGAACCATTTCTTCCTTCCTGTTGTGCGACTGGGTCATTTGTTACCGTGCAGACTGATGGCCATGTTAATAGGAGGTGACGCTCAATTGGCTGGAGTAATGGTGCATAGACAGCAATGCTTCTTGCGATTGGACGATCACTCATCTACTTCCTGCCTGGGGGTGGGGGGAACTTTTTGTATCCCCAAGTGGTCCAGGACAACATCACATC
>OMLC01096599.1:0-11988 GCA_900302585.1 Regalecus glesne | reverse complement strand
TTTGCTGACATCATAGACAATCAGTGCAGCGTGGGCTCCTCTGTAGTACAGCGGGGTGACACTGTGGTACTTCTCCTGGCCCGCTGTATCCCATATCTCAAAGCGGAACGTAACGTCCCTCAGATACACTGACTGGGCCAGGTAGGCACCTGTAAGGGACACATTGCACATTGGAACAGAGCGAGAGAACCTTCCTAAATCATTTAGTTCTCTGAGGTGGTCTAATGCTACCCAGCTGTGTCTCCTGTTTACATGAAGATGACCTTCGCCTGTTAGTTGACAGGAGAGCACATCTTAAGAAAACACCGCTACACGGGCTGTAAATCAGCAATTGTGTGAAAGATACTTATTTGGATTTTTATTTTTTTTGATAAGAATGGACCGGTGACACTTCCCAGCAAAACTGAACAGTGAGCCAAGAATGAAAGTTCAATTCACCTCAGAGCCTCTCTCTTCATGGTGGGAGAACATTGCTGAGATTTAACATTTATCATAGCACCCTCATTTTTCTGAATGTTGCTCCATATCAGCCGCATATAAGATAAGATAAGATAAGAGATTCATTTATTAGTCCCACCGGGAATTTTGCAGTGTTACAGCTGCAAAGTGGAAAGCAAATACAGAGAAGCATAAAATCGAAAGGCATAAAAATAGGAGCAAATTAAACAAGAGGAAATGTTACAGAATATGAGCAGTATAAACAGTATGACCAGAAAAAACAGACTCAGCAGTTACACAGTTACATAAAGGCAACTTTTATATTGCACAGTGGATTGATGATTTGATGCATTGTCATTCAGAAATCCTTGAAAAGATTGGCTTTTCACAGCCACTGATCATAATGATTTACACATTATTGTGTACTTACAGCCTATGGTGGGTGACACATTCCTGAACATGCCCTTGCTAAATCGCAAGGCCAGACTGGATTTCCCAACCCCGGAGCCTCCCAGGAGCACCATCTTCACTCTTAAGGTCCTGCACTCTCTTTTAAAAGTGGCCGTTTGTGAGCCATTTTTCCCTGCCGGACTCCTTTCCTCCATTAAAACGCAGTGTGTAACCGAACGACAGAGGAGCTTCTCCTTCACTCGGGTTCTTGCAGTCTTTTCCCCTCACCACTTCCAAATGGCTCTAGTGTGAATTTAAACAGCAGGCTTCCTTTGTTGAATGAAATCAATTTCTGTTTCAGTTAGCCTGTCTTACATCTGTGTTGTTGTCTCAAAAGGAAAAGACCAAACCGAAGTCCAGACTTGACTGTAAATTTTTTCATGACCGTAATTTCACTTCCTTGTTCATACTCCCAACTGTAAAACCTTCAAAGCAATAATAGGCCCGGCATCATAAACAGGGCAGCATGGCTCAGGAGGTACGGCAGGTTGTCTAGTAGGATTGAACCAGCGGATTGAACCAGCAACCTCAGAAGGTTGCTGGTTCAATCCGCATCTCCTTAAGAAAGCATATCGAACTATCTTTGAGCAAGAAACCGAGGCCCTAACTGCTCCCTGGGAGCTGCAGCTGCCCACTGGATGGATTATAAACACTGAGGATGTAGCTCATTGTAAGAATAGAACGACCAAATAAAGCGGCGTAAACACTCATAACTTAAAAACTCTCTCATCTGACCTACCACTGCCTGTCTAGCAGTGTGAGTTATACACTCTGTCAAACCATGATGAAGCAAAAAGACACACCGCGGTTCCAGCCACACAGACGGACACCAAAAGAAGAGAATATGGGGAAATTGTATTGGTAACACTCATTTCAACAAATAAATACTGCATTAGTTGCACCAAACACAGTGTGAAGGGCAGCCTTAAAGTATGAACTGAAACTGTGATCAACCTCTTTGACGTCCCACTTCTTATGCTGACAACCACATATCTATTAAATTGGGTAGAGGTTATACTTGGTCATGACTTCAGGGCACACACACACACACGCACACACACACACACCCACACACACACACACACACATACACACACACAGCATCAAATGGGGATCAGACTTCCTGAGTCATTCCTGGGAAGTTTTGACAGTGTGTGTGAATATGTACTGGAGGGTTCAGTTGCAACAACATGAGGTGAAGAGGGACCCAACGTGCTATTTATCTCCTTCCTGTGTGTGATTTGCCACGGTGGGCGTCAGCCTTGTCAATCTGTCACCAAGAGAGTCGCTGATCAACACGAACACTCCTCCCCGGTGAGCTTGAAACCTCGTGGGACAGGACGTCGCAGAGATGAGCCCGGATGCAATCAGGGGATCTCACGAGATTTTGGACGTAGCCGAGACTTTGAAGTCGCCAAGCTGTGAAGTTTAACACACCGACTTCCGCTTACCTTTAGTTTACATCAAACGTGTGTCATTGATTTCATTTTTTCTTTGCTATCAAATGTTTACCGGTCATTACTTAATGAAACCTTCAAATCCTGTCCCTTCCCTATTCAATTTTTGTTACAGTTAGTAAAATAATAGTCAAGAAATAGACATTTTCTAAAAATGTTAAACATTACATTTTTACGCACTGGCTTTTCCCAGTGAATACAAGACTGGACACTGTGCGAACACAAGAGGGCGACGGATTTCTACATATCAAGGTAATTCATTTATTCACTTATTTATTTATTTATTTATTACTGACGTTCACAGCTTAGGAGAAAGAAGACACTTTGCAGAAAAATGCGATTGAGCATATCAGATACCTTACTGTGATCTATTCTCTCATGATCTCATCCTCTCAGAATAATGGCGTTAAATTGCACCATGATATTTTTTGCTATATTTCTTTGACATTGCACATTACAAAGTTGTCCATTCGTCTACATAGGCCGGCTTTATAACCGTTCGTAATGATGCACTGTGTACTAGATGTTCTTGTTACATATGGCAGACTGAGTAGTTGTTTTGATCTATCCTTCGTTGCGACAGTGACAGCACAACGCAGCCTCCTCCTCTACGCCTTTAAGAAGCACAAGACTGTTTTTAGGGCACAGTGGTCATCATTAAAAATAGCAGAGAGGGTGTGAGAGAGTGCAAAAGCTCAGGCAGTGTGGTTCCTGGTTGGGAATTGAACCCCTGAACGTGTATAGCGTAATGCACTATCGTCAGGGTCTGATTTCACTGAAGGCTGTAAACTTTATCCTGCCAGCTCCAAGTCTGTACCTGTCTTATCAGGTGGAGTGTGGGGGACAGCCCCATTCAGCAAGGGGACTACTGTAGAATACAGCTATGTAAATTAATGTTATTTATGTAGTCCTGCGATATCTTTAATTTCACCAGAGTGGTGGTGAGAAGTTGACAAGTGATATCTGGATCTGTAAACTGACCGTGCATAACTTGACTTTCTCGGAGAAAGCACATGTTTACAGATGTGTGCGTTGGGCTACGGTAGTTAGGTTGGTGAGAAGTTGGGACAAATTTCCGAGTTGCGCGTCGTTTGAAAAAGAAAGAACAGGAAGAAGTTTGAAGACGGATGTACCACAATGACCCATGCGTTGAGCACGAAGCGGTTTGTCTTCACTTCGGGTCTGTGATTCATCATACCAGCAACACTTGTTTTCCTCTAGAGCTTCCAATTCGCAACCGCTACTTTCGTCCATGTTGGATTATTCTGAGCTCAGCCGGAGCGGTGTTTAAAACAATATCTATCGGACAAATAAGACATGGGGACTCAGGGGACAGGACGGAAGAGAAACCCTAATAAGGAGAAGGTGACGGCAGAAGATGATGCCCTAAATCTCATAGCCAGAGAGGTGAGTGAAAAGTGTCTCGTAATTGACTGAATGAGATCTTGGTCGTTTTGTTAGACCTTTATTAGTTTACACGTTCTGACTGACAGAAGGCTTGAAGGGCCCATGACGACTTGACATCCTGTCAGTCCGCTTTCATCTTCTTCTTTGTCTTCCTCTTCCTCATAACTGAGATGCCGGGGAGGAAATGGGGGTGCGTTCCATGAAACGCTACACACCTGCTAAAACATGGACCCCCCCCTAAAAAAAATCAACAACCCAAAAACCTGTATATATCCCAATCCTCACAAACACATTCACATAATGTTGCTTTTCTCTTGACTAGCAATGACCTCAATGTATGTGGATGCAGGCTGAAGTAGTTGCTTACCCCTTTTCACTAAGATCCCATGAATGTACAAATTCAGGAGATTGTATCTAGGCAGTTCATAGATTCTGCACCAACCATGGAGTGTGTATGAAAATAGAGCACCAACTGGCTCATGGAAGTTAGGTAAACTACATGTGTTGAATGCAACATATATGCCAACTTCTTAACGGGACCAGCAGCCAGGTTTTGCTGAAGATCTGGGTGTGTGATAAAATAACTTTCAAGTGCTGACCTGAAACGCTTTGCTCAGGACAATAAAGGGCCAGACCAGGGAACGGTAGTTACCCGGGCAGCTGCCTCTAACAGGTGCTGAAGTTGTGTTTTGACAGGTTAACACTCCTTCATGGGTGTGTGTGTGTGTGTGTGCTACACCCTCCTTAATCTCTTAATGTTGGGTCATGTGTCGGTCGATTTCCCAACTATGTCCAAATCCTGTAATTAAACATCATTGAAGAGTAGCATGGCTCAGGAGGTAGAACGGGTTGGCTAGTAATCAGATGGCTGCTGGCTTGATCCCCGGCGCCTTCAGAAAGCATGTTGAAGTGTCCCTGAGCAAGACACTGAACCCTTAACTGCTCCTATACAGTAGAATGGGTTAAATCCAGTGGACACATTTCATTGTAAGAATACAATAATAATAATGATTCCCTTATCAGTCCCGCAAGGGGAAATTTGGATTTCTCTGCATTTTTGACCCAACCTATTATATAGGAGCAGTGAGCTGTCAACATATGGCGCTCGGGGAGCAGTTAGGGGTTAAGTGTCTTGCTCAAGGACACCTCGACATGCTGTATGCAGGACCGGGGATCGATCCTGCAACCTTCTGATTGCCAGACTAAATATTGTGGTTTTCCTTTTCCTTATGTGAGACCAGGTGTAGCATAAATGCATACAGTGATGTCCAGTGCTAGTGTGTCCTGGTTGCTGCTATAATAATAATAATAATAATGTCCATTATAGGGAAA
Source organism: Regalecus glesne (assembly GCA_900302585.1). Lineage (NCBI taxonomy): Eukaryota > Metazoa > Chordata > Actinopteri > Lampriformes > Regalecidae > Regalecus > Regalecus glesne. The sequence goes on along the minus strand of OMLC01096599.1, from coordinate 6,904 downwards.
GAGCATATCAATGAAAATTTAGAATTCAAATATGCCAGATTTAACCACCAGGCTAATTTTCATCTGATGTCGCAAGCAGTTTGGGGTTCAGTGTCTTGCTTGAGGACACTTTGACATGCTTTCTGAAGGAACCGTGGATCAAACTGCCATTCTTCCGATTGACAGACATCCGCCCTACCTCCTGAGCTATGCCACTCCTGTAACATGATGTATGTGATTTATGATGACGATGATGATGATGATGATATATGTCCTCGGAGTTATCAATGGATATCTCCCCAATACCTGTGAGAATTTCAGAAACATATTCTGGAAGGTTGTTTTGTGGTGTTTGTGAAATGTCAATGGGAAATCTACCTCCAGAAGAGTGATTATTATGGTATCTAGATACACCTTTTGTAAAGTAAAAAAAACAATATATAGGTTACTCCTAAAAGCAACGTCTGGAACCAAGAATAGTGCTCACGTAGATACTTCTGGAAATTTAAAGCTTTCTTCAGATATTATTTCCAAAGATGGTAGAAAAATGTGAAATTTCCATCCGTGAATGTTAACAAGGGTTGTTATTGAATTTCTCTAATATGGATGCTTTTCTCTTTTCCTTAGTGAACACTTTTCTCTCAGTTCTGGCTGTGGCATCACTGGATGTAGTGTGATTCACTGAGCAGAAGCAAAGCAACTTTAGAAAATCTGCATGGGTTTTGTTTCCATCCCTTTCAATGTTCTGCATCACACCAATGTAGAACTGATGGTTTTAGCTCAGGGAAAGTTAGTCTGTGCAAACACCTACCAGATGTTTCATCATATTTGCATATCACAACACACACACACACACACACACACACACACACACACACACACATGGCTTGATCGTAAGCTACTGTGAACTCATTACTCATGTCAAGTCTGCAGAGGTTAGCCCTGCTTATTTAACTATCCTAGCAGACTATTTACTCTGCGGTGGTTTGCTTGAGTTTGCGCATTCCTGTAGCTGTTGATCGTTGCTGGTCGTAGTCTATTTGCAGTTGTCGGTAATGTACTCTGGCTGAGTTTCGCTGAGATTTTAAGTTTTAGGGTGAACTCTTGCACAACAGGCAACCCGCGGCATTAGCCGCACCGCATCATTTTACAAGATTTACCTTTTAAAGCCTGAAATTGCATTTCGGCTAAGTGTTTGGCACGGCACTGGAACACTGAAACCTTGTAAGACCTTGCGGTCGGCTTTGCCATCGCCACGGCACGGCCAAGAGAAAGCGTCTGCACCTTTAAGCGCCACCGGGGTCAAGCCTCCACTGGCAGTCCTCTGACAGGATGGTATGTCAGCCCTGATGAGCTGGCCCGTTCTGCAACAAGAGCTTTAAAAATAGATGGTCCTGAAAGATCAGCTGTTACTGCACCCTGTTTCCAGACTGGGTCCACGGTGGGGGGATGGGGCTGGGATTATAGATGACTGATGTGGCATTGCTCACTTTAAGGGCATAGATCGATTGAAAGGCTCGGGGACACCGGCATCTTGACTTGCTGAGGTGTGTTGGCCTGTTGAGCCTCTCCTCCTGTAGCGTCACATTCCTCTACACGTCTTGCCACGGTATAGCAGGGTTTAGGGGAAATAGTCCCTGACTGAGCTCTTGGACCAACAGGGAGAAGACCACACACGAGGGAAGAATGCCGGCGCTGAAAGGCGGAGTTGTCGTAATTCCGTATTTTGTTGGGGGGGGGGGGGTTATTCATCCAGCACTGCCAAACACTTTTGATCCTGCTATAAACATTCATTTGTAGAGCAGCGACAGCTCTCTGCTCCGAGCAAACTTTGGAACGACTGTCGTGTTTTGATAGAAAGCTCGTCGACAGGATACACGGTGGAAAGTTTGTTTGTGATAAGTCATTCTTATGCTACCTTTCAACCCAATCCAGAAGAGCCTTCTAAATTTAGATGGCATTTGTGCCCAGGCACTAAGTTTATCTGACCTATATAACTCCCAATATAGGTTGACCACTCATGCTACCAAGTTAATGTCAGGTTAGATTGTTTTGAATTGAACTCGAACAACCCCTTCGATGGAATCCCGGCATTGCAGCAGCAACACAATTAACAGGATGTCATTAACATCGATTCTCAGTTGGGAATAAGGCAAACAGTTGTACTGCATAATGCACAGAAAAGCCACAGCTAACGCGACTATTCTTTTCAGAGCCACCCCCGGGAAGAACAATAGGATGGAGGGTATTGTAGACATGATGGGGAGGTTCTCTAAAATCTTCTCGATGAGTTCTATAGCTTACAGAGTTCTTTTCCACATTGCAGTGGCAGTGAGGTTATGGCATGAAACAGTAGTAAAGTTGGCCCAAGTGATGGAAAGGGAACTTTTCATTCGACAGGGAATATTGGAAATGGGCTGTAACATAAGCATTTATGGCCCCTCTATGAGAGAGGTCCATTTTTACATGTCGTGATTAGTCCCCATGTTGTGGGGGTGGACATGGACTTAGATGGAGCGTGGGGGATTTAAGCCAGATGGCCTTCCTGACGCCCTGCAGTGGTATCAAACCCACAACATTTGACTCATCATTCCCTGAAGTGCTGGCTTTACCCCTGAGCTACTCCCCACACATCGTCCCCTAAACATTGGCATTGATCTGCTTTTTATCTTCCTCTAAACTTTGATCAGGGATTTTTTAAATTTTATTTTAAGCTTAATTCATGGAAGGACACTTGAAAATGTTTATAAAATGACAACTTTAGAGACTAAAACCTGTGTAAGGTAGCTTCAGAAAGTTTTACTTCACTAGATTTTCTACATCTGGCCTGAAATTTCAGCCGGGTTCAAGACAAATGAGTTACTGGGACCCAGTTTAAGTCATCATCTTACTGCTTTTAGGGCGCTAGTTGAGGCTATTGACAAAGGGTTGATCTATTATGCGTAAGGCACCGTTTGGCATCCGTAAGGAAACACAGCAGGTGATCTATTGACTCCCCTGTCAGACCTCCCCCCTCAGTCATGAATATGAATGACATACAGGTTAGCTCGTGGCTAAGTGTCAAGCTAAGGTTAGGCAGCGGTTCATCAGCTGTGTCTCATAGGGACGGGGATGTCATCCGTAACCCACCGTGTCTAGTACAAATGGCAGAGGCTGACTTGTGCATAATAAATCGATGCATCAATAGCCTCATTATACAAGGCCATGGGGTGAGGATGAGCTCAGTCACCCCTGTGTTGTTCTCATGAGTGTGTTTAGTGCTTCTGTTTGCCAAGTAAATCATTTATGGCTCGACTCAAACCTGTTGGAGTGTGAAGTTTGGCTAAGCGATGGATCAAACCCCGACCAGCCTCCTCTTCTGAGTTTTCATGCACAGTAGACACAGCCCAGTAAGATGTTGATCTTTGCAAATGTATCTTCCTCAGAGATCCTTGTGGTTAATTCCTGCACATCAAGCGTCCCTCAGTGGCTTGAGCACACATGCTCTCTACTGTAGTCCCTTCCATCTGGAAACCTTTACCCTTGCAGTGGTTGTTTGATGCTCTACATACCGTATTGATTAAAAAAGACCAAGCAGCCATGAAAAGACTCTTCCACCCACAAGGGAATTGTTTTTGACTTTCCTTGCGTTTATTTCAGTGTCAGCCATTTTAGCTGGTCGCCGGGGAGCAATTTCTCTCATGTTCAGTCTGAAGTGCACCATGCTATGACCCCGGTGTGGTATTGGATGTCAACCAGGACCATAATGTTGGAACTCGGAATTTACCCCTAAGGAAACTTATCCAGCCTGTTAGAAGTGTCTGGTAAGAAGTCTGCCCAAGTGTAAATGTTGTAGTAAGAATGTCCTGTGTGTTGCTGGACGCTGAAATCTCATTCTGTTTATAAATACAAACCGGCCTTTTGGACAAATGTCAAATTCAACCCAACTGCCCATCATTTATGTTAAATATCAACTGTACACCAGGGGTGGCATAGCTCAGGAGGTAAGCTGGTTGTCTAGTTATTGGAAGAATGGTGGTTTGATCCCTGGTTCCTTCAGAAAGCGTGCTGAAGTGTCCTTGAGCAAGACACTGAACCCTCTAACTGTTCCATCCCCGTGATGGCATGGCGACTTGTCCAGGGTGTTTCCCCTCCTTTCACCAAATTAGTGTTGAGATGGGCTCTGGCTCGACTCCATGATAAGGAGTTGAGGATGGATGGACGGATCAACAGTACAATGAAAGTTTTGTTCCCTGCTAAAATGTGAACCTTAACAAATACACCTTTAGAAAGTGATTGTTTGCAACAATCCAAAGGGCATGGCCACATATCATGATATAAAGTAAATCATAATACACGGCATCATGTATATATTGAATTTTGTACTTCTGATAATTATTATAATAGTTTACACTGAATTTGGGTATAACTCTCCTGATCCACTTTTCCATTTCATCAGTGCTGTTCTATTTCTTGCAGCAACAATGACCAAGACTCCTCTCATGAGAGCATGATTTGATAGGTGCTGCAGAGCAGTGCTTGAGTCCTCCACAGCTAAAGTGCAGTGAGGTGACCTTTTGTATAAGAAGCAGTGAGCCGTTCATTTAATCTTGGGTTGCAGGTGGTGCTGGACTTTGGCTTTTATCGGTTATTATTATTAAGACGTAGTCTCTCGGGTCAGGGTGGTACAGTCTGTTTGTGAACGTTCATTTCTATCTCCTGAAATAAGAGAGGGCTTGACTCTAGCTGATGATGTCACTGCAAAATTCACACGAGATGGTGGATAAAGAAAGGAAAACATATCCATTCCACATTATTTGGAGTTAATGTGGGTCCTTGATTTTATTTGGAACAGACACAACTATGATCCGAAGAAGTGAATACGTAAAACCCAGCCATGGACCATGCTACTCATGGATGGATGGATGGACAGATAGATCTTTTTAACAGCCACACAACCAATGCCAGTGGAATGTGTTCTCTGCATTTAACCCATCCTGTTGTATAGGAGCAGTGAGCGCAGGACACCTTAAGGCTCAAGGACACCACGACACACTTTCTGCAGGGGCCGGGGATCTAACTACCAATCTCTGGTAACTAGACAACCGCAGTACCTCCTGTGCTCTGCCGTCCCTCATCAGCAATTTATTATCAGCACTCACTGCCAGATTGACTTCCATAAAAACTCAGGGCCCCGGTTCTCCAACTGAGAGCTTAGGTAAAAAATGATCATTAAAGCAATGTTATAGGTATCAGGCTAGGCCGCGTAATGACATGCAGTCTGGGTGAACTGTCACACTGAGCGTTTTCCCCCTTTTAAGGAATGCAGTAGAGGTTCACAAGAACAATTCCAATATTTATTTTTCCAGTGTGATAAGGGGAGCTGGCAGTGAGGCCTGCCATCGGTCGGTTGAGCAACAAGATTTACATTTACTACATAAAAAGTCAGCTATAATGACAGTCAGGTTTAACTGATTACTCTGTTCTTATGCAAAGCAGCTAATCTTTTGAATAGGACTCTGCTTTGGGATATTATCACTTTGAGCGCATACAGATGAATTGGCACTAAGATAGTTTGCTCTGGTTATATACAAATAAAAATTGTTATTGTTATTGAAATAGACCATCTTTGAGGAGCTAGAACAGTCATAAAGAATGTATTTGTTTCTATTCATGCCATTAGAATTTGGATTTATTTTTTGTTCAGGCAGCTGATATAGAAAGTTGCAGAGAGCGGGCAGCATAGGTCAAGATAGGGTGGTCGTCAAGTAATCGGAGGATTGGTGGTTCAATCCAAAGTATCTGCTGAAAGTATGTTGAAATGTCCTTTTTTAAACTTTTTTCTTTTTTCTAATTTTTTCTAATTTTCTAATTTTATTTGTTTCCCACCTGAATCCCCTGAGTGTCCTACTGCTGGATCAGTCTCTTTGATGCCCCTCTAGATCATCAACAGGAAGGAGGAAGTGGTAGCATGTGTCTCCTCCAAGTCACATGACCACTAGCCCTCACTAGTCCACACATCATGGTCTGGTGGGGAAAGCACAGTGCTTGGCCGTCAGAGGAGAATGAAGCAGAGTACTTTCCCTTCACTTAACCAAGAGGCCTGGACGACCTAGAGGGGGACACCAGTGAACCCAGAATACTTTATCCAACCTAACCCCTATACCCATGTGAGGCTTAGCCAATTATGACCCACTAACTATGGATGCAGCCGGGATTTGAACACCCAACTGCATGACAGAGATGCACTGAACATAGGTGCCTTAACCCCCTACGCCACCAGAGGCCCCATGTTGAGTGTCTTTGAGCAAGACACGGAATCCCTAATTACTCTCCGGCTGCTGTGGCTGCACCTTGCGCCTTCATAACCATATGGGTCAAATGCAGAGAACAAATTTCATGGCATGTATGTAGAATGACAAAGGAATAAAGCTTCTTATGAGGTTTGAGGCATCTTTCCCGTGCATATAGCTTAGTATAGTTTAATGAAGAGTTTGACAACGTTTTGTTTGATATTAGATAGGATGTACTGTACTTCAAAAGTGCTACCAGCTGGTTCATTTCAAGAGATCATCGGAATTGGATTAAATAGTTTCCTCTGAAATTGCATGTTTATCTGACCTCGATAACTCCACGATCAGCTTTTTTGACCATGACGAACAGGGCAGACATAGCAAATAATGATAGTGTTCCTCCCCAGTCCTCAGTAGCAGACACATAAATCCTCCATCTGCAACTAGCACGTATACATGGCAGCAGTTTACGAGACATCTTTTCAAAGTGCATTTTGTCTGAATGGGGTCTGGGAGACAGTGTATACTGAGGATTAGTTTGCCAGGTGGGAGCTCGCTGACAGAAGTGCAGTGGGGTGTTGAAGAGAATTAAGTGTTTAGACAGGATTAGTCCGCAGCTCGATGGGGAGGAGGAAAGGCCCACCAGACCCCCC
>OMLC01096593.1:0-10478 GCA_900302585.1 Regalecus glesne | reverse complement strand
CTGTGTGTACCACTTCTTTGTTTTCTTAAAATGTAAAACACCAACCTAAAATGTCAAACTTAAGTAATAAAATAATAGAAATAAATTGACCAGCAGCTGTAAACACAGAAATATTTAGAATTAGAAATAGTGAACAACATTGACCTTGTTATGTACACGCTATCTATTGCACCCCCCCATACAAAATGTTGAGCACATAAGATGCCTAATGGGACATAGAGCAAAATAAGTAGCGGATGCATACATCCTGATGTTCTTGGCACCTAATGATCGTGTGAAGCATGACCAATACTGATCAAGACTGAAAGAAACTACTTGAACTATGGGATTAAACACACACACACACACTAAATAAAACAAGAATTATTACCTCTCCATTCTCTAGAGGATGAATCTTTGAGTAGAATGATGTACATATGACTTCATCATCTTTGGTGTACGATGGTGGTCCCGTCCGTGGATTAATATTGAAGCGCGTCAAGCACTCTGTCTCTGTAATGGCATAGTATTGCCAGGGTTCAAAGGTCTCACCATCCACTGAGCGCTCCAAGATCCAATTACCTGGACACAAAAAGGTTGACAAGGAAAAATCAGTGAACACATTTTCTCTATAGATGATGCCAAAGTACCATTGCGTTGGAGAAGAAGGGGAAGCTTTATTAATTTTTAATTGTACATACATAAAATGAAATTTGTTCTCTCCATTTAACCCATCCTATTGTATAGGTGTAGTGAGCAGCTGCAGCATTCAGGGGCCAACTGCAGTTTTTTTTCCTATCAACCCTAACATGCATGACTTTTTGATGCTGGGAGGAAACTGGAGCACCTGTAGGAAGCCCACACAGACCCAGGCAGAAGATGCAAACTCCACACAGAAGACTTCGGATGGGATTCTAACTCAGGACCATATTGCTGTCAGGTAACAGTACTGACCACTGCTTTATAACACTAAGCAAGGTTCTGTTCATCTCTGAAACATTTTTTTACAACACAGATGACCGTGGGAAGAGCGGTCGTCTAGCAATTGGAAGGTTGCAGGTTCGATCCTTGGTCCTGCAGAAAGCATGTTGAGGTGTTCTTCAGCAAGACACTGAACGCCAAACGGCTCCCTAAGGGAATGTTGGCTGCACACTGCTCTTATACAATAGGATGGGTTAAATGCAGTGAACAAATTCCATCAGCCTGTGTCTTGTGGCAATAAACCGGTAAATTCAAAAATAAATTAAAATCCTTTGAAAACATTGCCAAATGGATGCTCTACTAGTGATGCTGATAATATCACTAGTAGAGCATCTATGAATGTAACCTCAGTGTCAAGCTCAGTGGGCTGCCCATCATACTTTATCCCAATAAAATTACATTTGGAAAGACTGAGGGTGAAGCCTGGCACTGGTGCTCCTCCATGCACGGTCCTGCAAACAACAATTAAATTGTTCCATGATAGTGATCATTTGGTTTAGCTGTGATTACAACCACAGAAACTCTGTCCAAATGCTACTACCTGCTGGTGAACCAGAACATCCATGGACTTTTTTTTACAGCTTTGGAGGTGCTTCAGGGATACACAAGACCACTTTAAGAATCTCCTTCATTACTTAAGAATGTGAATCAGAGGGAAGAACGCACACCTAAGAGTCAGGCGTATTGGGTTTGTATTCCACCACGTAGCTTGGTAGATGTGAGGCATTCATTATAAAGCACTTTAAGTGGTTGCTAGATTAGAAAAGTACTATATAAGAATAAGTCCATCTGCCACTTGTGATATAAATGCCTATGAGTCTGTTTTTCCATAGGATGTGGTGACATTGTTTTTACAACTGATTTCATTGGAGGATTACCAAATAATGCTTGAGATCATTTTGGATAGGCTCTGAATGAACCTATTATAGTTGTCAAGCAACAATGAGAAATTGGGAGTCAGGCTGACATAAATTCAAAACCAATCCACTCCTAGTTGACCTTCGATCAGAGAAGAGATAGTAAACAGAGGCAGTTGCATGCAATAATGGTTATTTTGAATATAAAATCGATTTTTGACCTGCCTGTAACAGAAGAGTGATTATGTTTATCTGAGACATGGAAAGCCATACTGTTGACAAAATCCATCAGATCACAGAAGTTATGCAGTTAAAACAGATGAAAGGCCATATTTTTTAGCAGGAGTCGTTTGGTCAGTCAAACATACTGTAACAGTTACTCAAACCACTGTGAAAATACATTAAACCATCAATACTTGTGCAATGGAGTGCAGGAAAGAGGAGCAATATTGCTCCATGACCGTGCCAATCAAACCCGGATCACTTTTTTGAATAGGGTTTAGAACTAGCCTGCTTTTAAAACTTCTTGATGGTTCAGATGTCTGTATAGAAAATATCAGGTACTGAGGACTGCAAAATCCCTTACTGAAAAACCATGAGAAACAGAGGCCACAGGCGGATGCAGGGTAGGTGGTGGGAGAGCAAAAGAACATGCATATCTATTAACAATACACACATGAAGCAGACTGAGCTGCAGTAAAGCATGGTGTAATCTTAAATATAGAATATGGGTATGACTATAAATACCAGCTTGGTAGATATGACCACTTCTGATTGGGTCACTGGCTGATCAAGAACAATGCTCGAGTTGTCTGCCTGAAATAACTCACAGATATAGTTTCTTTTAAAAATAAAACATTAGCATGAATAATCCGATTATTAACAAATTCATGATTTCCCTAGCTCACTTCAGCCAAGGAAAAACATGCATGAAACTATAAATTGATGTGGGTGGTCTCTATCTGATGTGCCATACTGTGTAATATGGAACTGAATTGTATGGCTTTCTGTCACATTGCTGTTGTGTTTACAGCTCACTAATATCCTGTTACTGCTACATTTGAGGTGTGCTAGTGGCATTGGCATTGGATAAAATTTTCATCCAAGGTGGGCAAACTATCCAAAGTGATAGGAACCATGTAAAAAAACAGCTCACGTCAAATAACCGTGCATTTACTGTGGGTGAAAAATCCACCGAAAAGCCTGCAACTTGTATATTTATCACTTCAGTCATGAGGTCAGTCCCCATTCACATTAATGAAACAGAGCGTTCAGGCAATATTTAACACTTAAACAGCAAATGGGTTACCTGGACGAGGTGAGTTGGCTGCCTTTAAGATCACATAGGCTATCTGGAAGACCTAGGGAGAAAGAGACAGAAGGAAGATGCTCAATCACACAAGAATAACACCGTTCCAGAGCTAGTGTGATTGTTAGTGACCAGCATTTTTGACATAGTCAAAGTAGGTTAGAAATGTGTGGCTGGCGGGGGGCTGCGGTGGCACCTATGTTCAGTACATCTCTGCATCATTCAGTTGGGTGTTTGAATTCCAGATGTGCTGTTTCCAACCACGGCCAGAGGGCCATAGTTAGTGGGTCATAATTGGCTAAGCCTCACATGGGTATAAGGGTTAGGTTGGATAAAGTATTCTGGGTTCCCTAGGGCCCCCCACGGGGGTCATCCAGGCACCTTGGTTAAGTGAAGGGAAAGTACTCTGCTTCGTTCTCCTCTGGCGGCCAAGCACTGTGCTTTCCCCACCAGACCATGATGTGTGGACTAGTGAGGGCAAGTGGTCATGTGACTTGGAGACACATGCTACGGCCTCTTCCTTCCTGTTGACACTCTACAGGAGCATCAAAGAAACTGACCCAGCAGTAGGCAACTCAGGGAATTCAGGTGGGGGGAAAAGGGGATAAAATGTAAAAAAGATTATAAGAAATGTGTGTCTGGAGGATCTGTTTGAGAGTCACAGGATGCCAAATACGGCCTCCAGCTAGGTGCCTAATGTAATGCATCACATAGCAAATTAAAATAAGTAATAAACCCTATAGGCGGGAAAATATATGAATAAATATGAATGTTGATTGAATGCCTTTTTCCCAGAAAGATAGCTTGATAAATAGATAAAGCTCTTATCTCACTTATCTCCAATCTAGCCTTCCTCTTTCCCTTTCATTTCTCTCTCCATTGCTTTCTTCTCATGATGTGGGAAGCAGTGTCACATTGCTGTAATTAGAGTAAAAGCTACCAAGAGTGTGTGCATGCGCGTGTGTGTGGTTTGAATCACTGCAACAAAGTTACACTTTGTAGCAGTGATTCAAAATTCAAATAGCTTACAAAGACTATCTGTTGCCCTAAATCACACAGAGGAGAAGATCTTGCGCGTGTGTGCATGCGTTTTGAAGTTTTCAACAGTGGCTTGGAGAAACCGACTCAGACAGACAGCTTCTGCAACAAACATGGCTGAACTCTGCTACTAATGTGTGTATCTATCACGACGTCTATGTGTTTGTGATACATCACTTCAGAAGTTGTCGTGTGTTGCTCTTGCTGTGTGTCATAAAATATGTTTTGATCAGATTTGGATCAGAAGAGATTTTTCCCCCTCTAAAGCTCAGCACAGCATCAACAAATAGTCAACAACAAACCAATACATGTGAGGAGAAAAATAAAAAAGATGGGGGGAAACAAGGTCCTGTAAGCAGGGTACCGGAGTACTGTTACCAGAGGAGCACACCATGAGTGGAGGTCTTGACTTTCAGTTATAATTAAACACCAAATTTAGCAAACTAGATAGTCAGTTTGAAATGTTTACTTGACTCATACCATCTCATAACAGACGTTATGAGAGGCATAACATGCAGATATAGTCAGTCTACATGTTGAGTGGGGTCGATGCTATTAGCGTTATATTTTATTGCAGTGAATCTCAACATTTTGGTGTTAAGCAGATGTCATTGTCCATTGTGACATTTTTTTGAAAGGTTCTTCCAGCAGGGCAATACACATCATGAAAATGGTTTATGGAAGTTGGTGTAGGGCGTTAAGACACCTATGCTCAGTACATCTCTGCGTCATGCAGTTGGGGGTTCAAATCCCAGCTGTGTCGTTTCCAACCACAGCCACAGATCCATAGTTAGTGGGTCATAATTGGCTAAGCCTCACATTGGTATAAGGGTTAGGTTGGATAAAGTATTCTGGGTTCACTAGTGTCCCCCTCTGGGTCGTCCAGGCCTCTTGGTTAAGTGAAGGGAAAGTACTCTGCTTCATTCTCCTCTGACGGCCAAGCACTGTGCTTTCCCCACCAGACCATGATGTGTGGACTAGTGAGGGCTAGTGGTCATGTGACTTGGAGGAGACAGATGCTACCACTTCCTCCTTCCTGTTGATGTTCTAGAGGGGTATCAAAGTGACTGACCCACTAGTAGACAACTCGGGGAATTTGGGTGGAAAAAAGGGGGATAGAAAATAAACTAAACAAACTAAAAATTAAAAATATATGGCTCACGGACAACAAAGGCTGTCCATCAATTTGATCGACTGTGAAATTTGCAATATATTTTCTATTCTTTCTCTTCCAAAAAGCACTTGAAATTAAATGGCACGGTGGCCCTATGGTTACCCATGTTGCCTCGCAGCAATATGCTCCTGGGTTCAATTTCCAGGCCATACCGGGTCCTTTCTGTGTGGAGTTTGCATGTTCTCCCCGCGCTTGCATTGGTTTCCTTCAGAAATTGACAAGCTAGAGGCAACAGGTTCAAATCCACTACGGGATATCAGGAAGGACATTCGGGCTTAATCCTTAATTCCCCTATCTCCATTGAAATCAGTGTCCAACCCGAGGGGGTCGGCATAAAAACAGATATTTTAATAACGTATGTCTTGTAATTCCATTAGATTTCTGTTATCCTCTTAGTGTCGATGTATTCTGTACACATTCATTGCACATCAGTCCATCTTTGGAGACAGATCCCTCCTCTGTTGCTCTCCCTGAGGTTTCTTCCTATTTTTCTCCCTGTTATTTTTTTTATTTTGCTTATATGAAGCAAGGTCCTAAGGACAGGATGTTATGTTAGTGTAAAGTCCAATGAGGCATTTTTTAAATTTATGATAATGGGCTATACAAATAAAACTGACCTGACTTGACATGTATTCACAAACATAAATGAATAAAGCATCTTCTTAAACATATGTTAGGGGCCCCAGTTTGACACCAAGACACACACTACGGGAAGTCCTTCCAACTATGACTTTATAACAGTTAAACAAATAGTTTCTGAATCACATGTTAAGAGAGGAAGTAACATCTGTTGTTGAGAGTACACTGTCCAAAGAAAGCATTTTTACAAGGTCAAGGTTACAAAGTTGGAAACAAAACACCGAGAGTATCACCAGATGACAGTACAGACGTGCATAAAACCAAACAAAATTCAAATCAACTTTATTCATACTGTCCAAAACAACACATATCAACAGAAACATCTTTAAACCTGCTATGGCAGCCATCTTGCTTGTAATAAAGGAGATGATGGTGATGCACCAGGGAATGGATTTTGGCAGCCATCTTGAGTAAGCAAGCCAACTAAACACTTAAAATGTCGGATAAAAAGCTCCTATGTGGCCATTTAAGTAGTGTGTCCCATATGGTTAGGTTGTCCAACATTGATTCATCTGTGAGGAATCTATTATGTCTCAGTCTAATTTTGATGCACATTGACTGGTTAAACTGAACAGCTGGTGTTTACAATCCATTCACATCGCAACAAGTTAAACTTTCTCAAGCCTAATAAACTGGTCTCAAACTCAAACTGGAGTTTGTACTCAGGACAGTAATTACTAGAGGTTCACAGACATGGAAAATTTTGTTCAAAGTCTTGGCTAGAAAGTCACACTGGGACTTTGTAAACTGAGAAAAATCATAATCTTTGTGGTTGATGTGTTAAGAGAGCCAAGGGAATATCAGATCTGAGACACAGAAGACAAATGCATACAGAGAGCCAACCAGACAGACAGTCACTGAGGCAATCTGTGATAATGGGATATACGAATAAAATCAACTTGACAGGTATATCTTGAGGCAGAGGAACACATGGCTTTACATCCGGTGGCGTACTAGCCGTCAGACACACCATAACAAACCGCCGGCCCATGGACCGTCAAAAAATCCAAAACAGGCCCTTATGTGCCAGTCAACTAGGGTGTGCACGAGTGTTCTGCATGCATGTTCAGGGACCGAGCTCACTAGCCAATCATGACCAAGTTAATGGGCGTCAATATTTTATTGTATTGGCCACTCACCCATAAGACATTTAGCTAATTTCTACAATTATATTTCACAGCAACCTCATCCATGTTTGCATGGATGTTATGTTTTCTCTATCCCCGCTGGCCAGGTGATGACGTTACTTTTCTGCGACAGGGAGTGTCGTTGTGAATGCGTTGTGACTGTTGCAAATTAATCAAGGTGACATCTTCAGTCCGAGCAGACTATAAGCATCCCCACCCTTATAAACAATACAGCGATGTCCACTTGAACCTGTTCACCTTTCTTGTGATTCCCTACCTGGATTATTGAGCATGCATCCAGATGAACAAAGAGAGGATTTTCCTAGCTCTTCAACACACAAGTAAATCTCCATCTTTTTACTCAACTTCTACACGAGAACCCAAGCTAATGTAAAGTAATGCACAGCAGTGATATGGTCATCGAAAGGCAAAAGAAATTTTGAGAAAGGGGCTGAAAAAAATGAGCAGACATTATCGGCGCAATCTTGCAAATGTAAATAAGAGTGAAACGGTACAGACCCATGGCGCTCCTGTGCTGTGTGTGTATGTGGAGTAAGGCAGTGTTCATTTGGGAAAAGCATGGAATCAGCAGGTAGTGATTATGTTCCGAGGATCAGTTATATTTGAAAAAATTTCTCAGTTTAAAAACGTAAATCTTGGCTAATTATGTAGCTACCTGGCTTCGTCATGTCCTCATTCTGTAACGTCATTGTTGACCCGTGTCTATACATCAGTTGTACTTGTTAGCTAGTTTTGGCATGTCTTCCCCTCTGTAATGTCATTTGTCGTCCTCTATGTGTCATTGCATCAGTTCAATCTCTAATTGTGTTATCTTGCGTGTGTCCATATGTCAGCTGTTAGCTCGCTAGCTATAGTATGTCCTCATCTCCATAATGCCATTTGCTGTCAACCGTATGTCCATCCATCAGTTACAAATGCGTCCAACTGAACTTCCCTCTCTTTGCAAGGTATAGCCCATGTGACAGTAGCGTGTGTGCCACGTGAAGTGCTCCACGTGCTGCTGGGGCGTCTTTATCACCACGTGGGCAGCAATGACTTTTAACATGGGCACACTGAGGCAGTAAGACGGACATCGGATTGTAGGCTAGGCTACATGTTTAGCCAAAACTGCTGTAAGTTATGGCCATAAAACAACCCCACTGATAAGTTACTTGTTACCCCCCTGCTGACGATGTGTTACAATGTAAGGCTGTGTGTAAAAGTATATTGTGCTGTTAAATTGTTGTATTATAACCGACAAAAGTGAACATGGAAAATCACATATCACACAACCTAAAATGGGTACAACTAAAAAGAAAGCAGTGGGCCTAGTTTGTCTGGCTAATGTTTGATTTGACTCAGATCTCTCGTTTTCATTTCTTTAACACACTTCATTACTTCCGTGAGGAGGAGTGTGAGAAGGTTTCCTTTCATGGACTATCAGTTGAAAATAAAAGGCTGAATACCTGGAGTACTAAGGTGAAACAGGAACCTCATTTTTTGCAACATAAACCAACAGATGAAAATATGCTGTGAGCGCTTTTTAATCAGTGATGGTATTGAACCTGATACTACCTACAGGCCAATGAGAAAGGCTACAATGCCTCAATCTTTAGTTGGAACAAGGCCAAAGTGGAACATGGTTTCCACAAATCCAAATTAATCTATATACCTCGTCCACAGGTTTAGAACTGAAAGCTGTCATAGCTCTTTAAGAGAAGATCTGGAGTTGGCTATTGCGAGAGCAGGGTAGATGAAGAAAAACGCGCATGTAGAGAGATGCAAAACAAAACATGTGCAACCGTCTGGTATGCCAGCTCCACTGCCAAAAAATAAAATCGAAAGGACTTGGTCTGGGTGGTAACAATGGCACAGTGAATTGTGAGAACTGTGCTCCCAAACTTAGATATAGTGTATGCTAGCCATTTAAACAATAAGGCTAGCAACATAAGTAGGGACTCAACTCACCAATGTCAAAGTCTGTTTGTTACACTTGCCATCAGGGAAGACATATAGGGACCATCAAAGTCTGAACTAGCAGAATGAAGAACAGCTTCTTCCCCAGAGCGGCAGCCTCCATTACCTCACAGCTTCATGTAGCTGTTGGGAACTGAGATCTTTTCCATGCATAAGTGCATTTTATGTATTATATACAGATAGATGATGCTACTTCTAATTAGTTGCATAATACCTTTTTCATACTGCACTGACTGTACTGTCAATGTTTACTTGCTTCATCCATGTGCCTTATTTGATATAGATAGAGAAAACTGCCTCATTATATTTATCCTGTTTATTTGCCTTGGACCTTACTGCCTCCATGGACCACAGAACGCATTTAAAATTGGTCAAGTCTATCAGCACCACAACACTCTCCCTCCTCCACACACATGCACAGGCCACATAATTTGTATATGGTGAGAGTGGTGTCCATGGTAAAAGATGTTTGATATTACTGCTAACAGATTATTAAGACATTAAATAATCAACCATCGGTGCATCCATTGTCGACCGCTTATCTGAAGTCAGGTCGCGGGGGAACTGGAGCCTATCTCAGTTCTCATTGGGCGAAAGGCAGGGATCTACCCTTGAAGGGTCGCCAGTCCATCATAGGGTAATAGATGATAATGGATAATAATGGATTCCCTTATCAGTCCCGAAAGGGGAAATTTGGATTTCTCTGCATTTTAACCAATTCTACTGTATCGGAGCAGTGAGCTGCCACCATATAGCACTTGGGAGCAGTTTGGGGTCCAGTGTCTTGCTCAAGGACACCTCGGCACACTTTCTGCAGGACCAGGGATCGAAGCTGTAACCTTCCGATTTCCAGACTACCGCTCTACCCACAGAGCCATGCCGCATTAAATATACATTGGATTTGAAAAAAACATGAAACATATTTTACTTGATTTTTTTAATTATTATCTGGTGTATATTAAAACAAACAAAACATATTGGTTGGATTGTTGTTGTTTTTGGCTCAGCCATTCTGTTCAGTAGTTTTTGTAAAACCTGCCAACTTAAAAAATGTACATCAAATTGATTCACAGCTCTGCTAAGAGCTTGATTCACAGTACGGATTTCAGCAAAGTCCACATAAAGAGCCATTATATGTCACAAAATGCAGATGACACATTAGGGCAACTGATGTTCATACTGTATTCGTACCTTCAGATCACCTATGCCATGCAGGCATCCGGATTGAGTACATACTTCATAATCTCACTGCAATTAATGATTCCTATACAAGCAAACACAGAATCTTACACTGGAATGGCATGACAATTTGATAACTTAAGATTAATATAATACATATATACATATATATATACATATATGTATGTATGTATGTATGTATGTATGTATGTATATAG